>LPNX010692326.1:1033895-1045948 GCA_001517045.1 Pseudotsuga menziesii
GCAATCTCATAGTAGAAAGAACCAAAAAAGACTATTCGCACAAATCAAAAGGCTCTTAAATTAACTATATCATGCCTTCCTCAATGATTTGATGAAACCAAGGGATGGAAAAAGGGCAAGGAAACTTCAAATATCACTCACACCAGGGAATAATTCTAAAGCTAACCAACTGTCTACACCACAAAGGTCATCTAAAGACATTATATCTCTACTCATTCGATTTACTACAAAGTGTTGTAGCTTGCTTAGTGCTCCTTAGGATGCTAATTTTCAACCTTAGGATGCCAATCTCCACTATTTTTGCACCCATAACATCACAAAAAATCTGTGAAAACAAAGAGTTTGGAATTTGTAGGTTACTAGAAATGTGAAAAAATTGGAGTTACCAATAAGAGTGATGGAATATCAATTTATATTAGTGATCAAGTAACTTTTTTTCTGGGGAAAATACCAGTTCCTTGTTATTTCATTGAAATCAAAGGTAACTTAGTTACAACTTCAGCTATTGCTGAGCACATGAATAGATACAACTATTTTCATCATTAGCAGACAGATGACAATTGATCAGCTTCATAGGAATACTGGACAAACCTTCAAAGGTAACACCTATAATCTAGGAATATTGACTACATCCACATCACTAACCTTCAATAGATAGAGAATTCAAGTCTAATACTGAAGTAGCTAATCCAAAGAAGCAATAAACAAGAGAGATCAATAATATGAGGGGATCATCCACCTCAATCATCCAAAGGATTTCAATAGCAACAGCACATAAAAGACTCAAGTGCTAAGGGCTAGAAAAGCTAGAAAGTGTCCTAATCAATACAGTCACCATCAGTGAATTCAGTAAACTGAAAATGGCCTAAGGCCAAGGTTAATTCTTCTTTAGATAAACTATCAGCCTTATTATTGTGTTCTATGAATAAGTGAACTACTTTTAGCTGGATGAAGTAAGGTTAACAGGATAGAGCTGAAGTTGTTCCCTGATAGTGATCAAGTAACTAGCAAGTATTGGATGCATACACTATCAAATATGTGGTATAAACCTCAATACATCCCTGACCTAAGACTTTCATTGAGAGAAGGTACACATACCAATAATAATAATGTTGATAGTACGTCAAGATAGGTGAGGCATGCAAGAAATGCACGTAGCGAAAGATGTAGGTACAATTATCAAAATAGTTTATTTAGTCAAACTTATTACCTTTCTTTTTTGCGTTGACTTAACCACTTTCAATTCACTAACTCTAAAATAGCTAATAAGTGTTGGATAATAATGGGGATGATTCATGGTATTATGTTTCATGGGGTTGCAACATCGCAAACTTGTGAGGCACAATACCACAAATCATCACCATTGCTTGGCTGAACACTTGTTATCTTTTGTGAGATATAGTTCATGTGGACATAGTTCTTGAACTCTGTCCTCATGGAAAATTTTGTTTGATGATGATATTATTGGGTAAGGTTCAAGTTGCTTTCTAATATAAGGTTTCTATAATAAAACACCTTAAAGAAGAAATCCATAACATTTGGCAGAATTCTGGCAAACCCCTGTTGTCGCTACAATTTGGAAAATACTGGGTTAGGTTCAATTTTCTTTCTAATATTGACAAAATAAAAGTTGCATGCAAAACAATGTCATGCGAAAAGGCCCTATAATATAGTTGTTTTGGAGAATAAAGAGGAAGAAGACTGTCGGTGACCAATAATAATAATGTTGATATTACGTCGAGATAGGTGAGGCATGCAAGCAATGCATGTAGCGGAAGATGTAATTACAATTATCAAAATAATTTACTTAGTTAAACTTATTACCTTTATTTTTTGCGTTGACTTAGCCACTTTCAATTCACTAACTCTAAAATAGCTAATAAGTGTCGGCTAATAATGGTGATGACTCCTGGTATTATGTTTCATCAGGTTGCAACATCACAAACTTGTGAGGAAGAATACCAGGAATCATCATCGTTGCTTAGCTGAACACTTGTTATCTTTTGTGAGATATAGTTCATGTGGAAAGAGTTCTTGAACTCTGTCCTCATGGATAGTTTTGTTTGATGATGATATTAACAGGTATGTAGAAAAAAAATTAATATTTTGATAAAATAGTTATTTTACTATGGATTACTTCATTCAATCACTTAATGAAAATATATTGTATAGTCCAAGCTCTCATGGTGTTTAGAGATTGGGAATTACTGGGTTAGGTTCAAGTTGCTTTCTAATATAAGGTTTCTATAATAAAACACCTTAAAGAAGAAATCCATAACATTTGGCAGAATTCTGGCAAACTCCTGTTGTCGCTACAATTTGGAAAATACTGGGTTAGGTTTGAGTTTCTTTCTAACCTAGGGCTTTTATAATGATCTTCAATGATCTAGGGATTAGGTTCTAGTTTCTTGCTTGTAAACAAACATGGCTCAGCAATCCTACTCGGGGCAGCGACCGATTTTCATCCTTCTCTAGTGGACCGAGCATACATGTGAGAAAAAAAACTCTAACTATCGTGGCTATGATCGAACTTGAATCCTTCTCTAAACCTCCCTTAAGCATCGCATTTGGGTAGAGTCGGCTTAATATATTATTTGGGAACCGGTTGCTAAGATAACTCACATAAAAACAATCAAACCAATTTGAATACAAACCAAAATATGATGGGTTCATCCACTAATTGTAACACTCAGACTGGCCAGACTTCAGAATCCATATCACCCAATATGGGTCAAATGCGAGTTAGCTGAAACTGTGAAATGGGTCTGTCCTTAGCTAATCAATGTAAATGCATGCACAGTGAAGAAAACCCATGTTTGAAAGATGATAAGGAAGGATTCAAGTTGGTGAAGAAGTAGGCAGTATAGACAGAGACCCTTTGGGTTGTTGGTTATGAAAGAACCCATTCTCCTATTATATTACCTCATCCAAAGAATTTGAATTAGATGGTCCATATTGTTGAGATTCTGATGAGGAATATTTTGTAGGAAAACCCTTGTTTGATGATGAGATGGAAAATGCATGCATTTATCCATTTCATGAAGAGTTGGATGTTATATTTGAAATCAATAATCATAGTTTTGGGGGCCCCATATATGATTCATATAGTGAATCATCTAATGAGGAACCAAAATATTTGGAACCTATAGAGCAACCAAGCATCCACTCTACAGGATCTCCAGGAACTAACATCATTATATCTCTACTCATTCGATTTCCTACAAAGTGTTGTATCTTGCTTAGTGCTCATCTCTATTTGTCATTTAGGTTCAACTTAACAGTTAAATCAACAAGTCCAGGCAAATATTCTAGTACGTCTCCTTTATAGTAATGGAAAAATAATGATGTTAGTTCTCTGGATATCCTGTAGAGTGGATGTAAATGTTGGCTCAAACTCATACATGGGTTTGCATTAGTGTCCAACCAAGGTGGTTTATTATAGTCCAATCATTAGCATATTCAATGGCTTTCCCTCATGTTGGTAATCCATGTGTTTCCCCTGTCCAGTGGAAAACCCCCCTGTTGTATAGCTATCCATTCGATTTGATGCATAGCTCGGATACATATAGACATGGATGTTCTAAATGACATGAAGAAAAATCCAATCATCCATAAACCAAGTTAGATCAATTTTGGAAACCGAGTGGTTAATCGAGTTCATTCCAACATTGACAAACCTTTTATAATCATATAGGGGTGGGGGATTCATCTCATTCAAGTTATATTTCTAATTGTTGTAACAAAATCTTGGCACGTAATAAAGAGTGGGAACTATTTCTGAAGGTAAGCCACTGCTCTATTCGGGTCAAGTATTCACATAGAACTACTCCCTACTCTCTTGCAGCTCCGATGATGGGTGGGCTATGGTGAGCCAAGAGATAATGTTTCCCCTAGCTCTCATCTATCCTAATGCAATGTGTCAATCTAGGGCATCTAAAATTTCAGTTTGGAATACACAGCAAACATCACAGCATGCCTAAAAAAACTAAAACCCTGAACCGGTTGCATGCCCTAAAAAACTAAAGCCCTAAACCAGTTGCATGCCCATCCAATATAAAACCTTGAACCAGTTGCATTCCCAAAAACCCTTATCACAGCATGCCCAAAAACAGAGGTGATGCTTACCCGTTGAGTCATGATCTCCAAATTGAAACCATGAACTCCAAACGTGAACCGTGTGCTCCAAATTTGAACCGTGAGCTCCAATTGTCAACCGTGAGCTCCAATTCTGACCCCTAAGCTCCAATTCTCAACCATGAGCTCCAATTCTCAACCGTGAGCTCCAATTCTAAACCCTGATCTCCACCGGAGCTACTCCAAAATTCACAAAAACCTCCAAATTGCATAGAACTGTCCAAAATGAGTCGCGACAATGTCGAAATAGACTATTTATTTTTTATTATATATTATTTTATATTATATTTATTTTATTTTTATTATATATTATTTTATATTATATGTATTTTATTTTTATTATATATTATTTTATATTATATGTATTGCCATAATAGTATTTTTTAATTAGGTATAGTATTTTTAACTTACCCATATGTATTTTTAACTTAGGAATAGTATTTTTTATTATAATATGATGATGATGATGGCGATCTCACCTAATCCCTACTATGAAACCCTTGAAGATGAATATGATGATGGAGATCTCAGCTAATCCCTACAATCTCACCTAATCATTATCATTATGTTGATCATCATCATCTTCATCATCATCATCATCATCATCGTCATCATCTTCAACATCGTGGTCTTCATTATCATGACCCTCATCATCATCATCATCGTCGTCGTCATCACCGTCGTCTTCATCATCATGATGATGGTAATGGTGATGATGACAGTGATGATGATGATGATGACAATGATCACCATCATCACCATCATCGTCATCGTCGTCGTCGTCATCGTCTTCAACATCGTTATATTCCTTATCTGGACACTCATCATCATCATCATCATCATCAACGTCATTGTCATCATTGTCGTCATCTTCATCATCATCGTCATGACCCTCATCGTCATCATCATCATCACCACCATCATCGTCATCCTCATGATGATGATGGTAATGGCGATGATGACGGTGATGATGATGATGATGACGATGATGGTGGTGATGATGATGATGATGATGAAGAGGACGATGATGATGATGATGATGAGGATGAGGATGAGGATGATAATGATGAAGAGGGCGATGATGATGATGATGACGTTGATTATGATGATCAACACCATTGTCATCATCATCATCCTCTTCATCATCATCATCATCATCATCATCATTGTCCTCTTCATCATCATCATCATCATCATCACCATCATCATCGTCATCGTTTTCGTCATCATATTCATAATCATGACCCTCCCACTCATCATCATCATCATCATCATGTCCTAACAACAACATAGTCAATGGCTTCTAACAACATGTCTTATGGTAGTCTTTCGGAAGGTTGATTTCTACACATATCCACATATAGGTAGTGATATGAACTTATTCACCAACATTAAGAATAAGTAGAACTTACTGTACTTCAAAGATAATTTTTTTGTAATCCACCAACATTAAGAATAAGTAAAACTTAGTTTACTTCAAATATTAATTTTCGAAAAAAAATGCATAATACTGGAAAACCTTTCAATCAAAAAGTGATGAGAAGGAAATTGTTTGATATAGCCATAAAATGAAAGGAATTTTTTGTATCCTTGAAATAATTCTTATATCTAATAGATTCCTTGACTTCTAGAACTATGGGTCCCAAATATATGTTCAATAGAGAGATGCAAACCTAAGAGGAAGAAAAACATCCTAACTTGAATAAAGAACCTTCACATTAAAGAGGGAAGAACCATCTACATAATGATACATCCCTATCTTGGATAAATGAAAATATAGCTTTGAAGGATGATTGAAAAGTTGAGCATGTGAGCATGCTGATGATGATGTTGATGATGATGATGATGATGTTGCTGATGATGATTATGGTTATGATGTTGATGTTGATGATGACAATGATGATGATGATGATGATGATTATGATGATGATGTTGTTGATGATGATGATGATGTTGATGACGATGATGACAATGATGATGATGATGATCCTGATGATGATGATTATGATTGTGATGATGATGATGATGATGATGATTATCATCATCATGAGGATGACAATGATAATGATGATGATAATGATGAAGATGATAATGATGATGTTGATGATGATGTTGATGATGATGATGATGATGATTATCATCATCATGAGGATGACGATGATAATGATGACAATGATGTTGAAGATGATGATGATGATGTTGATGATGATGATGATGATTATGATGTTGATGAAGACGATGGCAATGATGATGTCGACGATGACAATGATGATGATGATGATCTTGATGATCATGATTATGATTATGATGATGATGATCTTGATGATCATGATTATGATTATGATGATGATGATGATCTTGATGATGATGATGATGATTATCATCATCATGAGGATAATGATGATGATGATGTTGATCATGATGACGATGATGGTGATGACGATGATTATGAGGATGAAGATGATGATGATGATGATGATGATGAAGATGATGATGATGGTGATGATGATTATCATCATCATGAGGATGACGATGATGATGATGATGATGATGATGAAGATGATGATAATGATGACGATGATGATGATGATGATGATGATGAAGATGATGATAATGATGACAATGATGATGAAGATGATGATGACGGTGATGATGATGTTGATGATGATTATCATCATCATGAGGTTGACGATGATGATGATGACGACGACGATGAAGATGATGATGGTGGTGATGATGATGGTGATGATGATGGTGATAATCATGGTGATGAAGATGATGATGGTGATGATGACGGTGATAATCATGGTTATGATGATGATGATGGTGATAATCGTCATCATCATTATGAGGATGACGATGATAATGATGACAATGATGATGAAGATGATGATGATGATGATGATTATGATGTTGATGAAGATGATGACAATGATGATGTTGACGATGACAATGATGATGATGATGATGATCTTGATGATCATGATTATGATTATGATCATGATCATGATTATGACGATGATGATGATCTTAATGATGATGATGACGATGATGATGAAGATGATGATGATGTTGATCGTGATGACGATGATCATGAGGATGAATATGATGATGATGACGATAATGATGAAGATGATGATGATGGTGATGATGATGTTGATGATGATTATCA
Organism: Pseudotsuga menziesii; assembly: GCA_001517045.1. Lineage (NCBI taxonomy): Eukaryota > Viridiplantae > Streptophyta > Pinopsida > Pinales > Pinaceae > Pseudotsuga > Pseudotsuga menziesii. Next base: position 1,041,202 of record LPNX010692326.1, read on the forward strand.
TCATCATGAGGATGACGATGATAATGATGATGATGATGATGAAAATGATGATGATGGCGATGATGATGATGATGATGATGATGATGATGATGACGGTGATGATGATGTTGATGATGATAATCATCATCATGAGGATGATGATGATGATGATGATGATGATGAAGATGATGATGATGGTGATGATGATCATGAAGACAACGATGATGATGATTGCCTTATGATGATGATGATGAAAATGATGATGTGTGATGATGACGATGACGATGAAAAAGATGATGATGTGTGATGATGACGACGATGATGATGACGATGATGATGACGATGAAGATGATGATGATGAAGATGTTGTTGATGATGATGATGATTATGATGTTGATTTCAACGATGAAAATGATGATGATGATGATGATGATGATGACGACGACAACAATGATGATGATGATGATGATGATGATGATGATGATGGTGATGGTGATGATGTTAGTAACTATTTTTTTATAAAACAAGATAAAATAATAGTTCTAATTAAATATTTACCTTTCAATATATTTCATCATCTTCTTCATCCAAGTCATCAGATACATAGTCAACATTGTAAGGATTGGCCATATCATCATCATCATCATCATCATTAGTTACGCTCATTGTGTCATCGTCGGAATAATATTCATTGGCATTGTCTGCTACATCATCTGATTCAAGTATTTCTTGGACATATTCTGTTGGATCATCATCATCAGCTAACTCATGTTGATCATTCTCTTTGTCATCATATTATTCTTCCATAGAACCCTCTTCATTACCATCATCTAGGCTATACTTTACCAGCCTTCCCCTTGGATTGTGTCTCACAACAAATGACTATCCCGCTTTACCTGGAACCTCCAAGTAAAATACTTGTTCACATTGGCTTGGAAGAACATAGGGCTTTGTTCCTAGCTCAAACAACCTTGTATTTACCATGGTAAATCCATTATCATGTTCAATAATAGTTCTATCATGATCACGTTAATTCAAGTGTAACCTATACCATTTGACAATGAATATAACTACCTTAAAGGATTTAAAGTCACGCTGTATAATATCTTCCAAATACTCATAGTATCAATTTTTTGAGACTTCTGGATGTCTGTTAGTTCTATATGAAACATTGGTAACCTCAAAGACAACCAAAACCCCATAATCTGATGTTTTCTTTGTTTCATCCAATATTTTGATCCAATATCTACCTCCATTGCAGACCATATCCTTATGGTATTTTACCTGCAATAAGCAACACCCAAAAATATTACACAACCATTTAGTCATTATGAAACAATACATGGAAAAGAAGAACATGTACGTCAAAAAGTATTTTGCAAAATAAAAGATTTAGAGGGATTTATTAATTATATGCTTGTCATTTTATCTTTTACACCATATGCCAAATAGATTTCCCTTTCTGTTAGATTGTTATCTCCATTGTGTTGTGCTGCTTTTACCAATGAAGCCATACCTTCCCATGATATTCCATGACCCGATTGTGTGCATCGTTCAATCCATACCTTCATCTAGTCAAGATTGTTTGCGATGTATAAATGAATTGCATCCCATTCTCGACCAACTATTTAATGACAATAACCATTAAAATGAAAGAAAGGTGTAAATCTCCTGAACAAAGTATATGCTCCTAATTTAAGAAATTATGACTAGAAAATACAATTAGAATATGAAGGATATATAAACATCCACTAGCTAATAATTACCTTTCAGCTTCCTCAATCTACCTTTCCCCTTCAGTTTCTCCCCTTCAAATTTGTTATTGGAGTCCGGATCACAAATGCGACGTAAATTGAGCTTTGATGCTAAAATAGGAAGATATTCAATAGCATACAACGTGTTTTTGTATATTGTATATCCTTCCATCATAGAACCCTCTGCATGTGCTCATTGTCTCACCAAACCCTTCATAAATTTCAAGTGCCTCTCAACCATCCACATGGACCTTGAGTGCACAGGTCCACACAACTCAATCTCCTCAACTTGGTGTATGAGGTAGTGTTCCTATGCATTGAAAAATGCCAATGGTAGATGCTTATGCATTTCACACATGAGATGAGGAATTTCTCTCCTCCAATACTTTATATCTTCTTTATGGATTTCTTTAGATGTCAACCATCTACAAGTGACGCAAACCAATAATGATATTTAACAAAAATAAACATTAAAGTACAATATATGCAGAAATAGTGCACAAAAAAGACAAATATAAATTGTACAGAGAATTAAAGAAACACTAAGCACATGTAAGTAATCGCTAGTTACCTCATGTATTTACCAAGATTATATATAACTTGTTTGACATTGTTCTTGAAGTTGTCCGGGAGAGAGAGAGGTAGAACATACTGTATCAATATACAAACCACACCATTTATTAAACAAAGAGTATACAAGCAAGAAAAAATATATGGACATAGCAATAATAATTACCTTGATGAAGACATGCCAGTCATGTGTTTTGACCCCCTCAAAATCACCTTTTTTGGTTATGATATTCTTCAAGTTTGCACAAAATCTAGTGGGAAATTTAATTTTCAGCATTACTTCTTTGATAACATTGATTTGTTGCTCCGTAAACATCCATGGAATTGAGTTTATATTAACTTTTTCTCCGTTGGTATGAAATTGGATGACGTCTTTCATTGCATGGTTGCTTTCTTAAATGTCTTTGCACACTTTCACAACTTTATCTTTCTCCCTCCTTAGCTCTAGTAGTCGCCATAAGGTTTCAGTAACCTTCTTTCCAATATGCATTGTATCAAACAAATGAGCAATTTGTAGGTGCTCATAGTAGGCAAACCTGCTGAATTGAATAGGATAACTTTTCATTCCTCGTGGAAGCCCATTAATGCCTTCACGATCACGATGGACATCATGAATATTAGTTTATAATTAATAAATTACATCATAAATCAAATATGGCCACTACATCAAACAACTCACAATAAATATTAAAATACATAACAATTCATATACGATGATCCATACGTACCATGATGATGATTTCTATTATATTGCATCTTCCAAAGGTGAGGTGTCATTCTCCGTGGTTTTAATGCAGTCTCCTGCTTCCCATTGAAAATATTTCTTTCAGTTGTTCTATACCTGTGATTCTTAGAGTGGAAATGCCTATACTCATCAAACACCTCCTTTCTTAAGCTTTTTGAACGACGAGATTTTATCTTAGGACCACAAACTGGACATGCAAATTTACCCTTTGTCTGAAGACCTACAATATTTAGATATGGAATATCTATGTCAAATATATTCATATATAAACTATTCTAACTACTCCATATCATTAAATGCAATTAAAGTGGAACTTAAAATTACAAACCACAAAATGAAGTTAACCCAGGGGCATCGTGTATTGTCCATACAACCATTGCATGGAATTAAAATTTCCTTTGGAGTATTGGTCTAGATACGTCATACATAGTTATGCCATTCCATAACTTCAGTAGCTCATCTATAAGAGGTTCTATGTATACATTCATATCTTTGACTTAGAACTTACCTAATTCATTTGAAGTACATATAAAATATATCATTATGAGAACCATTAAGATATATAAACCATGCACAAGAGTAAAATTATAGATATATATATGAAATTAAGAAACATAATACAACAAATGAGATGCCACAAATACATTATAAATAAAACGGTTTTCGACAAAAAAACCTGGAATAATCATCGACAACATTATGTGCTCCCTCTTTATTGACAACCATGGAAGAATGTTATTGTTGATAAAAAAAATAAGCCACACCGTGTAAATGGATTTCAACTGTGCAAATGGATTAACACCATCTGCTGCCAAATAAATCATAAGATTACGTGGTTCTTCTTTAAAGTGAGGCCACTTTTACTCCATATCTCTAAAAGCAGAACCATCTGCAGGCATTCGGATAACATCATCTTGACTTCTATTCCTGGCATGGTAATCCATAAATTGTGCTATGTTTTTTCACCTGAACAGTCGTTGAAAATGTGGAATGATGGGAATATAGAAAAGCACCTTCTGAGGCACCTTTTTTGTTACCTTATCTGTACGATATCTACTTACATGACATTCCAGACATTCTGTTGCAAATTCATGCTGATTATAATATATAACATGGTCATCGAGGCATGCATGAATTGCTTCATAATGAATTTCAATCTCTTTCATGATGGAAGATAAATCTCGGTATGTGCGAGGTAAAATATTTGATAGTGGTAACAAAAATTCAGCTATCAAACTACAAAAAAATTTAAAAAATGGTTAATGTAATAAATAAATAATATTAACGAAACACGCTTCATCCGTACGATGATCAATAATGAGTTAACAATACAATTATTAGAGGAATACAAATAAATTTTATCATGATCCTATATATGTGATGGATTATTTTACCTACCTTAGCATCCGTGTGATTGCAATGTTCGAAAGACCATTCATAACCTTCAAGTTCATTATCAACAATACAGTAGAGAGAAGATTTGTTTTGGAGCCTTCCTAAAGGGGTTCATATGCCTTATCGAGAAGAGGTATATCGTGAACATCATCAAAGTCATCATCATTTTCATTATCAACATCATCATCATCATCCATGTTGATGTATATGTAACTTCGGAATGTATTGTTCTATGTATTTTATATTATTGTAACCCGATGTTTATTCCGGGATGTTTCTATTATGTATTTGAGTCATGTGGTCA
>LPNX010692339.1:9338-138003 GCA_001517045.1 Pseudotsuga menziesii
CGCCGATGATGCAGATGGAGGAGCCGAGAGCTTTTTCTGCAGAATGTCTTCCATGGCTACGGCCCCAGGATGAGGATTTATCAGCTACGGCATGTAAAGTATTCATCAAGATCCTTATCCCAAGAGCAGAGATGGGAACACAGAAACCCTAGCTTTAAGAAACCTAGTCCTCTCACATCCTAAAACTCCCAAACCCTCAAAGATTCAGTAATCACTCATAAATGCGCATCAAAGTAGCAAATAATTATACATTAATGGATGCAGCCATATATTACATTAAGCAATCTATCAGAAAACAAAACTTGAAGAAGAAGATACACACAATAATCCATGGAAACAACAGTAAAACCATAAATAAGTATACTAAATTCAATATACTGAGAGCGAATGATGATGACCTACCAAACTGAGCTTGAACTAAGGCCAATTATGGATTGTGTACTTAGAATGGAATTGTTCTACCCAAAAAAGTATTACAACTAAATTTCATTCCCTTGTATAGCCATGGTTCATTCTTTCTTTTAGGTAACCAGCTTTCTACCTAGATCTTTACACCTTTACTCGCCAACTTCTGACATTCCATCTCTACCAAGTCCTGCAGCGCAAGCAAACAAGAGCACACTATCAATAATTTCTTTCAACAAAGATTTTCCAGATGGTATTAATTTTTCGGATGCAAATTGAAACACCAATAACAAAAATACCAGCATGTATAACATGACCTATACAAACAAAATATGCAGAGAATCAATCTGCCAAATACAGAAACCTAGACTCCAGTGGCTAAGAATGGCTGTGTCCATGGAGACCCTAATATCTCCTTGAATTCCAAATCTCCGAACAAGAGCAAACGGGTTGAATTTCGAACTGCATGCTCAGACTTTGGCTTCTTATTTGAATTTCGAACTGCATGCTCAGCCTTTGGCTTCTTATCTGAATTTCAAACTGGATGTTCATCTTTTTGCTTTTTTTAAAAAATCTGATCGAGAATTCAGTTATTATACAACCGCTACTCATGATTTGAAATGCTTTTTTGAGATCCTCCGATTGTTTGCACGTTTTTTCCATGATTTGAAATGCTTTTTTTAAGATCCTTCAATTGTTTGCAGCTATTTTCCATCCTCTATAATGATAACGGCTACAGCTACTCATGATTTGAAATGCCCCTCTTTGCCTCTACGTTTATGCCATATTCTATAATGAGAACAATACATCTCATAGTTTGGCATGTTGATATGTGTAGTTGATCGTGTTAACATCGAGTAAAGGTTTGCCACTTTGGATATGCTTGTAGTAGATCATGTTAAGATGGCGGTTGTTTGATTAACATGGGTAAGGGTTTTTGTTTATGGTCGCAGCCTCGCAGGTTTAGATTAGAATGCATTTTTAATAACTTAAATATCCGTAAGGGTTTCGATTGTAACTATCATATTAGCCTTGCATTTTTAATAACTTTACTTGTTCCCTGGACCTAAACAAAGGATATTGATTGGCACACTGACAAATGATCTCATGGAGTTCCAAATTTTCGAGATCTAAAAGCCAATAGCAAGAACAAGATTTTTCAAATAAACTAACGAGTTGAATTTCAAACTGCATGCTCAGCTTTTGGATTTTTTTCTGGATGTTTATCCTTTTGCTTTTTTTTTTAAAATATGAAAGTTTATGTGATGTAGTATATGGTGTGAGAATAATTTAGGTTTTCTTGTTTATAATATTAAAAATTTAAAATACTATAATATCATTATTAATATAACAATATTATAATATCAAATGATGTAGAATACTTTAGAACTCTTTTAGCCTTGCAAACAAACCAATACTTTAATCAAGTGAGCCTTAGTGATGAAAATATTTGAAATTGAATTCATAATCATTAAAAATAATAAAATATCAATCAATCTTAAATTAAGAAAACTTTTAAATCAAATCATTTGCTAATTATAATAATATTAATGTGAAATACAAACTAATTAAAAAAAGGATTTAAAAGTTCTTAACTATAACATATTTTTGGTGAGAGAATTTTTGTTGTTGTTGTTCAATTACCTCTCACTCTATGTGATAACAATGAACTATTGGTACCTTAACTCAATGAGCTAGGTAGCAAAAAAGAGAAAATTTATCAAATTTAAAGTTTAAAATTAACTTTAAATCAAACTTAATTATCTTATAAAGACATTTTGAATTAGAATTATATGAAACTTTGATAAATTATTTTGTGAAACTTTATTTTGTTTAGATGATATAATATCATTCTTAATGAAAATGGTTTACACTTATAAGAGCATAGGGAATTAAAAGCTTCACTAACAATTAAATGAAAAATTTAAACAAAAATTTAAAACATCACATGGTTATAATTTTAAATTTTATTTCTAATAGATGAAATGAAAGAAAAGATAAAAAAATCTAAAGTATCCACAAAATAAGTTTGATATTTACTTTGGATTTTGAGTGGCACAACCTAAGTGGCCAACAAAAATTAAGTAGAACATTTCATCTTAGAACCTATCATCCATAACAATTTGACATTATATATATATATATATATATATATATATATATATAACATTGGTTTAGAGATATTAATGATAAGTAAAAATAAAAATGTTTGTATAACACCAAGTGTGGTGCTTTATAAGGAAGTATGACACATATTTATACTTAATTAAAAAATTTACAAAAACATTAATTAAAAAGTAAAATCAATATAGATTTATCTTAAACTTTAATATATAAAAATAAAGAAGTATAAAATTTTTTAAATATAAATTTTATATCTCATTTTTTTTATATATTAGGAAATTTTTTACATCATGAAATGTGATGGCTCTTAATACTTAGTAAATATCATTTTAAGATAGATCTATGAGAATATTATGAAGAAATGATTCAATGTATATGATTGGATGTATGAATATTATACTATTACATAGAATATGTAATTTCATAATTGTTTAAAAGTAATAACAATTAACAAAGTTATATGTACTAGAAATTCTCAATATTATTTAAAATTAGTTATTAAAAATGGACATATATACACTTTTATTAAATGTCAATGTTTAAATGTGGTGTGGTTATTATTTTCGATTTCTATAATGATATGAAGGCAATAAGAAAGTCACTACACCCAAATTTATTATCATGTAGATCACCATAGTATTATTTATTTTTATTGGATTTACATATTCAAGACAAAATAAAGAATATGGATACAAATGATAATAATCATTCCTTCAACCATCAAACTTATATCACTATCCTTAGGTTCAATTAAAACTACCATAAAAAAAAAGTAGTTACCACCACCTTTACTTGTGTATGAAAGGTTCAATTACACATAGGATAAAAAACTATCTATGACCACCATTACTTTTGTATCAATATTATTCTGTTACTAGAAATTATGTGAAATATAGTTGTGGGAGATTTTCTTGATTTTACTACAAACCATGTCATAATTTTTTTCTTTAAAAATAAAAATAAAATGTCATTCATTTTTCAACTAAATATTATGTCATGCAATTTAGAAGACTAACAAAAAAATATCATACCCTTCTACCTTAGGCACGCAGTCCACCAAATAGTATCCTCATTATGGTTTTTGAAAAGTAGGAAAAGTTCTCAACCAAGGATTATGCTAAATTCAACGCATGTACAAATGCATGAAAACGCCAATAATAACTAGGCAAGTCATCCCCATTACTTTTCAAAGTTTTCCCTTCAAACACTATAATTTCAAATTCACAACAAACCTTGCAAATCTAAAATCTATGATTCATGAACAATTTACTGATGTTGATTTATATTTCACCTCTCGCTCCATTTTCAAATAGTTTTCCATAAGAAGAGGAGCATAGGAAACTCCCTAAAGATTTAGCTAGCATTCTAGTTTTAGTTTTTTTTTTGCTTTGAAATTATTTAATACACCAAACAATTGTTAAATTATTTATTACTTTGCATATATTTTTTTAATATTTTGACAAATAAAGTAAAAATAATTGGAATGGATTGACCCACAAAGGGAAATGAAAAAGGACAAAAATTGTTGAGCGAGAACTCAAGTGACGCATGAAGCATCTTCCCCAAAATCAGGTCAAGACTCCTTATGGAGCACTAAAGAGAAAGAGGCTCATAAATGACCAAGTCCTAGGAAAAATACTATAAAATAATATGTCCATCGAATAATTAGGAGGATGGAAATGGATGAGGAAATAATGTATTGATGCAAATAGATGTCGCATTGATCATAATTTTCCCTTATGGTTCAGGAAACAGGATCAGGGGTTCTGGAGCAAGTAAGTTTTGGCTACTCTAGGAGTTGGTTGGGAGGAATGAGAGCTTCAATTTTGTTTTCTGGATAGTGGTGATAGATTCCTTACTAAAATTTACCTATTGTTTTAGCATTGGTAATTACGGTCCGAAAGTAGATTTTAGTTCTAAGTATATTATAAACTGATAATTTACAATGTATAATTTAGTATTCTTTTTTTCTTATTTATTATAAATTCTTGCTATATAGGGTGTTAACTAGTCATTTACTTTGTATAGGAATATAGAAATCACAAGTTACTTTTCCTATATAGAATACCAGAAATTTAAACTGTAAATAAATATTCTCTAGAATGTCGCAATGTTTAGCTATACAAACTATTAACCAAAACTATGTAAACTTAAATTTCTTTTATGCAGTCAACATCTACAGGAACTAGAACTATTATAATCTTCACAAGTATTATTTAAAGTGAAAATTAAACAATCATTATTTACTTACCTGGTTCCATTAGCACAGAAATATGGACATGATCAAAATCTTGATTAATTATTGCTTCAACTTCCAGAGTAGAAAATAGTTTCTCTCTCTTACCCCTTTCTTATATGTTCTTTCATACTTACAAGATGGGTATTTTGAAGGTTATTTTATGGGTGGAGAGAGGACCGGTTTCCCAAGACGGTTATACTCCACTTGCCCATCATAAAAGGAGTTTCTGTTAGCATTCAAGAATCGTAACTTCCTACCACATCTGTCTCTTCATGTGGACATTTAAACTAATAAGAAATTAGTCATACATTCTCCCACTTGGCACATATGATAACTTAATGTTAGATTTTAACAAGGTGGACATTAGGTGTGCCATAAATCATATCCATCTTGAATTTCAATTGGTCATCATAATACTATAATTAAACAACTTAGTAATGTGAGTCATGGAGGTTCTATGTCAATAAGGTAACATAGTCCCTTCCATATACCAAAACATTGGTAACCTATTGAATATAGTCTATAAACAAGAAGTGTATTAATGTCCCTCGTTAGAGACTATTCCTGTCATCATACATTTATTCTCATACATGTACGTACATTATCAAACAGAAACACCTTTATTAAGATCTCAAAGTATCAAATAAAAAAAATAACATAATGCAATCCATTACATAAAAGTAGCAACTGTATTATGTGCTACGTTCAATACCCATTCTATTGGCATATTCCTTAAATGTCTTTGGTGGTAATCCTTTTGTCAATGGATCTACAACCATAAGCAGTGTGCGTATGTGTTCAATTGACACTCGTTGTTTCTGAACTTCTTCCTTGACGGCAAAGTATTTCAATTCCATGTGTTTAGCACCATTAGAATACTTGTCGTTCTTAGAGAAGAATACAGTTGGAGAGTTATCACAATAAATTATCAGTGGCTTGGAAATAGAGTCGACAACCCCAAGTCCTGCGATAAAATTCTACAACCACAATCCATGAACTGTGGCCTCAAAGCATGCCACAATTTCAGATTCCATAGTGGATGTAGTAGTGATAGTTTTCTTTACACTTTTCCATGATATTGCTCCTCCAGCTAATAGGAACAAATAACCAAAAGTGGACTTTCTATTGTCAACACATCCAGCAAAATCTAAATTTGAGTATCCAATCACCTCTAGATTATCAGACCTCCTAAATGTGAGCATGTAATCCTTTGTTCCCTGCAAGTACCTCATCACTTTCTTTGTATATTTCTAGTGATCCAATCCAAGATTAATTTGGTATCTTCCCAACATACCAACTACAAAACTGATGTTTGGTCTAGTGCAAGTCTATGCATACATTAGGCTTCCTACTGTAGAAGCATAAGGAATTCCTGCTATTTGTTTTAGTTCCCATTTATTCTGCACACATTGCATAAGGCTGAATTTATCCCCTTTCTGAATAGGGGCATCACCAGGTGAACATTTCTTCATTCCAAATATCTCTAGAATTCTTTCGATATAAGCCTTCTGAGACAATCCTAACAATCCACCTGATCAATCCCTGAATATTTCAATTCCTATTACGTAAGATGCCTCACCCATATTTTTCATTTCAAAATTAATAGAGAAAAACTTTTTGGTTTCATGTAATAAACCAAGATCATTGGTGGTAAGCAATATGTCATCAACATACAAAATCAAAAATATAAATTTACTCCCACTAACCTTCAGTTATATGCACCAATCAATAGTGTTTTCCTTAAATCCAAAAGAAGTAATGGTATTATGAAACTTAAGATACCATTCCAGGGAAGCTTGTTTACATCCATATATTGATTTCTTAAGTTTGCAAGACGTGTTCTTTTCCTTTAATGAAGAAACCTTTAGGTTGATCCATATAGACTTCTTCCTCTAAACTCCCATTCAGAAAAGTAGTTTTCACATCCATTTGGTGCAATTCCAAATCATAATGAGCTACCAATGCCATAATGATTCTAAGCGAGTCCTTCTTGGACATAGGAGAGAAGGTCTCTTTATAATCTATGCCTCCTTTCTGAGTGAAACATTTGGCCACAAGTCTAGCTTTATATTGTTCGATATTACCCTTAGAGTCGCGTTTGGTCTTAAAGACCCATTTGCAACCAACTTTCTTGTATCCTTTGGGCAATTCAACGATATCCCAGAATTCATTCTGGTCCATTGATTTCAATTCATCATTCATGGCATCAATCCATTTAGGAGAATCATTACTTTCTATGGCTTGTTAAAATGAAATTGGATCCTTACACGTCCCAACATCAAAATCAGATTCTTGTAGATAAACCACATAATCATCTGAAATAGCAGACCTCCTTTCCCTTTGAGATCTCCTTAATGCTAATTCTTGTGGTTCTTCTACCATTGGTTCATTGGTGAGAATCTCATTATGGAGTGGTGGTTCATTAATTTGTTGTTCAATGTTGTCAGGTTGTTCAAAAACGATAGGAACAACAATTTCCTTTTAAGCCATAGGTACATGGACCTATACCCTAACTTCTTGGATAACCACACTTTGTGATTTATTACTCCCACTGACTTCACCATTTTCAATGAATCTGGCATTACCGGTCTCTATAATTCTCGTACTGTGATTAGGAAAATAAAACCTATACCCTTTGGATTTTTTAGGATAACCAATAAAATAACCATTGATCATTCTAAAATCCAATTTCTTTTCATGTGGATTACACAATCTAACCTCTACTAGACAACCCCAAACATGTAGGTGTCTTAAACTCGGTTTTCTTCCTGTCCATGGTTCAAAAGGGGTCTTTGGAACTGACTTACTAGGAACCCGATTTAATAAGTATATAGTGGTCTTAAGAGCATACATCCATAATGACTTGGGTAAATTGGAATTACTTAACATACTCCTAACCATATCCATTAAAGTACGATTATGCCTTTCAGCTACACCATTCTGCTGTGGTGTTCCAGGCATAGTATACTGTGCACATATGCCACACTTTTCAAGGAGTTTAGCAAATGGGGGCACTACCCTGATTCATCATACTTTCCATAATATTCACCACCTCTATCAGATCTGATGATTTTCACCTTTCTATCTAATTGTCTTTCAATTCCAGTAATATACACTTTAAGTGCATCCACTGATTGAGATTTTTCATGCAGTAAATAGACATAACCATAACATGAGAAATCATCAATAAAGGTGATAAAATATTTTTCTCCACCAAAAGATGGATTTTCAAAAGTCCCACAAATGTCTATATGGATAATTTCAAGAATCTCAGTACTTCTTGTGGCACTTTTTCTGGTGTGTTTGATTTTGTGGAGAAACTCCTGCAATAAACAATAAGAATGCACGATATAACATAAATTACGAGGGGGCAACCTCATTTGAACAATATCAATGCAAAATAACTCTTCAATGTTTTCATTAGCCTCAACACATACTTATATACTAAGTCTAATCTAAACAACTATTACCCCCCATGAATGTGGGATAATGCAACATAATAACTAGACAACTTAACAACTATTACTTACTCCCCATGAATGTGGGATAATACAACATACTAATGGGATGACTTACAAAGCATATGCGTCTGATAAAATATACTAACAAAATAAAGAGAAGGGTTGACACGGGTTCTTAGCATCCCCTCCCTCTTAAAGAAAAATCTTTGTCCTCAAAGCTTTAGATGTGGAAAATGTTGTTGAATCTGAAGTAGCAGTTCCCATATAGAATCCTCTAGTTGCATGTTGTGCCACTGAATTAAGACCTATGTGATGGACTGAGAGAAAATATGACAGTGCGCTTATTGAGGATGGCCTTTGGATATGAAATGATGGATCCTTCATTAGGGCCTGTTCTGGTAAAACAATTTGTTCTCTGATGTTGGTGCCAATCACTTGCTGAATGCTAGAAAAAGGAGGAAGTGGAAATTTATAAGCAACATACCCAATCTTCTGAAGAACTGTATATGGACTAGAGAACTTTGGAGCGAGCGTTTGATTCCCTTTGAGTTTCAAGGAGGATTTCTTGTAAGGCTGCAGACAAAGAAAAACCATGTCACCGACTTGAAAAGTGTGCTCAGAATGGTGCTGATTGGCTTGGTGTTTTGTACGGGTTCTGGCCATGTGAATATTGTCCTACAAAATGTGAAGAACCTGATGTTGGTTTCGAAGAACCATGTCAACTTCCTGAACTGGTGAACTGCTGGGGGTGTATGGAAGGAGTACTGGAGGTGTGTGACCATAAACTACTTCATATGGAGTCATTTGAGATGCAATATGGTAGGAAGTATTGTACCACCATTCAGCGAAAGGGAGCCACTTTTCCCACAGATGTTGCTCTTCAGAGGTGAAACAACGAAGATAAGTTTTCCAATAGTTGTTGATGACTTCATTCGGACCATCCATTGGTGGGTGATAAAATGAACTCATATGTAGTTTGGTGTCAGTAAGGAGAAAATGACTTGTGAAAGTTGCGTTGTGGTATAAGACAATGGAAGAAGGGATTCCATGAAGAAGGAATATCTTGTCTATGAAAATTTGCGTGATTTAGGAGGTGGTATATGGAGGGCTGAGAGCACAAAAATGATTATATTTGGAGATCCGATCAACCACAACCAAGATTACGGTATTCCCTCCATATTCAAGGATCCCTTGAATGAAATCCATCGAAATATATGTCCAAATCCTTGTAGGGATGGGAAAAGGTTCAAGAAATCTGGAAAGGAGTGTAGTTTCACCTTGGTGGCACTGACAAGGAGCACATTCAAAAACCATCTGTTGAATTTCTCGTTGCATTCCCTTCCAAAATAAGTGACATCGTGCCCTCTCATATGTTTTCATGAACTTAGAGTTCCCTACCGATGGATAAACATGGAGTTCATAAAAGACTGCATGTTTAATACCTGTACTATGGGGAAGCACCAAATGACCCTTGTATCTCAAAGAAGAGCCATCCCAAGAGAAATGCGGTACCACAGAAGGGTTACTGGTCAATGGTTGGATGATTCAATATAATGAGGAGTCATTGACATAGCCTTGCTGAACAGAGTGTAGCCAAGTTGGAATAGGCATAGAAATAGCTGAAAGAGAGGGGCATTAAATGCGCAGGAAAGAGTATCCACCACAAGATTGTCCTTATCCTTCTTGTAATTGATCTCATAGTCATAACCCCTGAGTTTGCTAACCCATTTTTGTTGTGTTTGGGATGAGACCTATTGTTCCAGGAAATATTTCAGACTCTGGTGATTAGTCTTGATGCAGCAAGGATTCCCTAAGAGGTATGGCCACCACTTCTGTACTGTGTGCAAAATAGTCATCATTTCCTTCTCATATGTGGAGATGGATAAATTTTTTCCAGGAAGGGATTTATTGATGAATTCCATGGGATGTTCATCTTGAAAGAGGACAACACCAAGTCCATTTTCAGAAGCATCACTCTCAAGAGTGAAGGGCTTGGAAAAATCAGGCATCTGAAGGGTGCATCAGAATGAAAGATCTAAGGGAGTATTTGAGACTACCAAAGGTTGCATCTGAATGAAATGCAGCTGAGTGATGACACCATTTGAATTCTTCTTAAGGATAATTTCCATCCAATGTGAACTGATGATGCTGAGAGACCTTGGTTGTAAGCCATTTAATGTGTGTTTTTTCCCATTGACTAAAAAATGCATCCACAGTTGAACAAAATCCCATAAGATGGGTCCAAGTGTGCGTAACCATTGAGTGCCCGAAATCATAGAACAACCTCCTAGGGGTATGGAAAAAATGTTAGAGTGCAATTTATAATCTCCAATAGACATACACACACTGCGACACTTTCCTTTGCAAGGTAAGGTGCTCCCATTGACAACCATGGCTTTAAAGTTGGAGCAAGGATGGACAAAACAATCAACTTGTTTAGCAATCTGAGGGTCAATAGGCAATCTGAGGGTCAATACATGGCTGTGGAATGGCGACTTGATCATCTTATAGATCTTGAGTAGTGTCACAAATTTCAAGTGCAGGCAGAGAAGCCACATCTAAGAAATAGTGCTTTTGTTCAGTACATTGATGCCCCTGGGTGAATTGATCATCACAATTATAACAAAGTTATTTTTCCCTATGTGCCCGCCTCTCGACTTCAGACAAATGCTTGATAGGAGTGGTTCTAGGAGTCAGAGGGCTTGGATGTCTTTGGGGAACCATATTTCTGAATGGAACAAAAGTGGATTTGTGGCGTTGTTGAGCCCTAATCTTGTCCTTCGCCAACTTAACCAGCCCTAGGATTTCCATCATTGTGTTGGGATAGAACATTGTAACGTGAGATCAGATTGTATCCTTAAGACCACTGATAAAAATAACTCCCATAGAATGCATCAAAAAATCCTTTGGTGTTCTTTGCTAAGTTCTCAAATTCTATCTGATACTCTCTTAGAGTGCCAGTTTGGTGAATTTTGGTGAGTGCTCCTGTGAATTCAAAAAAAACAATAGGGCCAAATCAGTGCAAAAGGAGCTTGCAAAACTTTGTCCATTAGGGCTCTTCATGATCCTTGATGTACCAATAAAACCATTGAAGGGATTCACATTCCAAATGAAATGATGCAAGTGGGACTTTGGTGACAGCAAAAGTGTTATGCCTTGTGTATCCATCCACTTAGATCATCACCATTGAAGCGAGGGAATTCAATATTTGGACCACAAAAGTTGCTGGAAGCAGAGAACTCAGTGTCTACAGAAGACTCAGGCTATTGTTGGTTGCTCATGGCTGAATGCTGAAGATGGAGGTCAAGAAATATTTGACCTAGATCTTTGAGTTTGGTCTTGAAGGTGACAATTTCTTCTTCCATTTGTCTATTTGCTCCTGTGCGGGTGACAACCATAAGCCAGATATTTATTTATTTTTAAATCAGAAATGGGTGAAAAAGAAAATAGAGAGGGTTTTAGAAAATGAAAATTTTGAGTTGGGAAAGATGTGAGTGGGTAACTAGGTTGTGGACACTTTCGGAGGGACAAGGAAACAAAAAATGTGAATTTCAGAAGCGGGATGAAAGAACGAGATGAAATTTTGGGCTTTGGGAAGTGGACTTGGGATAGGGTCCTCAATGAATGAAATATGTAGAATGGAATGACAGGGGTTACAGTGAATTTTCAAGGGAAACAGACCTAAATCAAGGAATATATGGCCAAAAAACAGGAATTTATACTTTTTTTTCTAAGGAAATGATCTGTGACAATTATGGAATTCTGTGTGTTATCAACTATAAATAGATATGGACCCGAGGTATATTCAGCTTCCCAATGGTTAAAATGTAGTCACTCGGGCACCAAGGCTGTCTTAGGATTGAGTATTGGGGCATTAACCCTCACTTCACGGCGCAGGTAAAACTGTTAACCGCTTGGCAAAAAACGACAGCTCTTTGGTTTTCCTCACGGATGGGAATCTAGTCAATCTGGTGGGGGTCATTTTTTCTTTTTGCTTTGCAGGTCCTCTCAATGGCTAGCTACTTCGGGGTTCCTGTGGTACTCCTCAAAATGAGTTTTAGAGCTATGCCCAAGTACTTCCCATAGTTAAGTGGATATGGTTTATTCCCTAATCCGAATGAAAAATACCACTGCAAGAAGAAGAAATACTGCAATAATCACAGTGCAAGAAAAAATGTGGCAAAAATTCCACCCAATGCCCAAAAACCCGTAATTAGAGCTAGGTTTTGAGATGAAAACTTTTAAAATGAGAATAACCCGATCTATATTGCTCATAATCGCTATTATAGCCTGTTTCTGGAACTGGAACAACCACTCTGCTTCTACCCACAAATTCAGAATAGAAATCTGGGCACCCAGTCAAAATATTTTCGCTCTGCGATTTCTGCGGCCGTCACTGAAATTCTGAAAAATTGTTGATTTTAATTCCATGATATATCCACTTTTAGAACTCCAAATGAGATGATTTTTTCTTTGAAACTGCGTATTTTTTAAAAACAAATTCATATATACAACTTGTTTTTCTTGAATCTGCACAGAAAGTTTCAAAAATGGATGTGAAATTCACTACCCAATTTTGCCCCTTCTTTCCCCCCCCCCCCAAAAAAAAAAAATCCCACTTGTGTCAAGAAAAGTGTTCTGTTACCAGATGTGGAGAACCTACTGCAATAAACAATAATAATGCACAATATAACATAAATTATGGATCACATAGGTGATTTTATTAATCGCAGGCCACTTCAAGGGGGCAACCTCCTTTGAGCAAGCTTAATACAAAATAACTCTTCGATGCTTTCATTAGCCTCAACACATAGTTATATAATAAGTCTAATATAAACAACTATTACCCCCAATGAATGTGAGATAATGCAACATAATAACTAGACAACTTAACTACTATTACTTACTCCGCATGAATGTGGGATAATACACCATACTGATGGGACGACTTACAAAGCATATACGTCTGATAAAATATACTAACAAAATAAAGAGGAGGGCTGACATGGGTTCTTAATAGATTTGTTTTCCCTTAATACAATCTACACATACCCCAAGATGAGAAAAATCTAGGTTTAAGAGAATCCCATCTTTTACTAATCTCAGTAACCTTTCTCTGGAAATATGTGCGAGTCTTTTATGCCACAAGTATGAGGAATTTTCATTCGTGAGGCTACATTTAGTACCAACATTATGATGTAGGGTAAGAATAGTTTCAGCAAATTGATCATCAAGTTTTAATTTGTACAAACCATCACAAAGAATACCCGAACCAACAAAAGAGGTACTCTTATACAAACTTAAATTTTGATTTCTAGAATTAAAGAAATAACCATCAATATCAAGTCTAGGCAAGGAAATTAAATTTCTAGAAATAGAAGGAACATAAAGAGTCTAAAACAAATCCAAATGATGACCAGAATCTAGAAATAAATGATAAGTTCCAATGGCTTCAATTGGAGCTTTAACTCGATTTCCCATGAACAAAATGTTTTCATTTGGATTTGTGATCTGGGTTGTAAGGAATCCTTGCATTGTATTTGAAACATGAGTAGTAGCCCTAGAGTCAATCCACCAAGTATTAGAAAGAACTTCAGTTAGGTTTGATTCGAAACAAAGAGTAATTAAATACATACCTTTCTTTTCGAACCATTCTCTATGTTTCAGACAGTCTTTCTGATAGTGTCCCGAATTTTTAAAGAAGTGACACTTATCACTATTCTTTTCATCCTTATAAGTCAAAGGACCATGATTAGGCTTATATGCCTTGGGTGGTATTCGCTTCATGCCCTTTCTAGGATTTTTCCCTTTCCTTTCGACTCCTTAAGTTGTGAAATGAACTGAATGTTGTCCATGTTGCTTAAGTCTTGCCTCTTCTTGATTGAGCATACTGGCCAACTCATTCACATTCCACTTATCTTTAATATTGTTATAGTGAATCTGAAATGGTCCATACTGAGGAGGCAAGGATTTCAAAATAAATTGCACAAGAAAGAACTCATCCACTTTCATATCAAGAGTCTTTAATTGAGCAGCCAAATTTATCATTTCAAGGACATGCTCATGCATCCCACGCGTACCATCAAACTTCATGGTGGTAAGCTTAGCCATCAGTGTCCCAGCAAGGGACTTGTGTTTAGTTCAGAAATGCTCTCCCACAGATTCAGAAATTCCGTAGCATTGTCAGTTACAGGAAGAGTTAACTTGATGTTGTTTTCTACAGTCATCCGCATAAACTTAAGGCTTAGTCTGTTTAATTTTTCCCATGCTTTGAGTATATATTTTTCATCCACACTACTGTCACTAGTAATAGCAGTTGGTTTCTCAGATTCAAGTGCTAAATCTGGATCTAGAACACCGAGGTGAAACTGAACATGTTCTTTCCAATCTGAGAAATTCATTCCATTCAAGATCGGAACAAAAGAGGCATGTGAATGTAGCGAAATAGGAACTGACACTGCAATCATAAATTCATGCTCACAACATTAATGCTAAGAGTTATAAATAGTTTTACAATAAAGCAACATTAAAAAAAAACATGGTTAAACAATAATAAATAGTATTACTGTGACCTACCTTTGGGCTCATCTTATGGTAAACTATTAACAATTATGGTGATTTCCTTCCACCTAATAGGATTAATTGATAAAATATTCACAACTAAAAATTATGTTACCTTCGAGTATCCATGCCAACCTCAATTGTGAATACCCACCAACCATCCTACTCCAATTAATTAATCTCTAAAAAATGGTGCACCTTTGGGCCAACCTAATATTTTTGTGATTAAATAATTGCGATTTGCAGAGTCATTATTTTAACACCAGGGAAACGAGTATTAAATTTTGATAATTTGACTTGATATCTACGTGCCATTTCAATTGGACCACTTTGGTGGCTACCAAACCATATCTTAATATAGACCTTAAATCAATATAATGAATTTGCATATTAAATCAACAGTAATATGTTCAATAGCTTTCCATTTAAATGAAAGCACCACTATCTTTAAAAGAATAAAAAGAAAAATAAAATAAACACAACATATTCAACTCAATTTATATCTTTTTGTATTGGTTTCTATTTTCATCTTTTCTGTCTTTAAATGAAATTTATTTAAAGTTCCATGCATCCGAACTTAAAAAAAATAAAAAATAAAATAAAACATGCTAAAGATGCTGATAATCATACTAAATAAGCTTCAAACTATGCATCTAATGCAAAGTATTTTTATTTATTAATTGTTATACATAAAAATTCTAATTATCTCATGGCCCAACGAGGAAATTAATCAAATTTCGTGCAAGTCAATGAACCCGTGAACCAAGATAATGTTTTACACATTTTGTACAATTCAAGATAAATTAATACTCAGGAAAATGAAAAGTGATACACAATATACGCAGAAATAAATAAAGAATATAGCTTCAATTAACATTTAAAAGAAAATCACATAAGATAAATTAGGATGAATGCTTGCCTTGCTTCAATCCATCATTAACATTTTGAAAATGGGTAAAGGAACTACATGGGACTCTGAGATTTAAAAATACGAAAAGAGAGAGAAATTAAATCTACTAGCAAATGACCTTCAAAATTCATACCAGATGGCCAAATACCAGCATATTAGTGTGTGTGTATATATATATATATATATATATATATATCATTATGGAAAAACATGAAAGGGTAAAAGCATGGTAATGTGTCTCACTTTCTGGAAAGAAAAATTGTTCTGTTTTTATAAATTTATTTAAAGTATTTATAATAAAAATTAAAAAATGTGCTTTAAAAAATTTCAAAAACTAATTTTAACAACAACTTATATATTATTTCCATATTCTTATGAAAAAATATTGATTTTGATGTCTTAAAATAATACTTTTTTGGGTCGCCCTTTTACGTACACATAAAAATTATTTATTATATTGATAACTTAATATTAATTAAAATATGTCATAAAAGAAAATTGAAAAATATGTACAACAATCTTAAAAGTGTCTATAAAAAACTTGTTCAAAAATATTGGAATTAAAAAAGTAAATGAATATAGATATGGGGGGTCGCGGTTTTGTGAGTACTTATAAGATGCCTGAAATAATAGTAAATGACCTTTAAAGAAAATGAAATAAATAAGATAAAAATAATTTTTAAAATTTAAAAAAAAATACCATATAATAGCTCATTCATAATGAAAATTTTGTTTCATTACATCATTATCTAATTCTTGATGGATTTGTTTATTTCTAAACAAATACTTTTAGTTCATAAATTTCATCACCGCAAAAGAGGAAGAAGTAAGACACATTAAGTAAGACACATTACCATGCTTTTACTCGAAAGTTGTCAACGCATGCTCTGATACCACATGTAAACTTAAATTTCTTTTATGCAATCAACATCTACAGGATCTAGAACTATCATGATCTTCACAAGTATTATTTAAAGCGAAAATTAAACAATCACCATTTACTTACCTCGTTCCATTAGCGCAGAAATCTGGACACGATCAAAATCTTGATTAATCACTGCTTCGGCTTCTAGAGCAAAAAATGGTTTCTCTCTCTTACCCCTTTCTTATACGTTCTTTCAAACTTACACGATGGGTATTCTAAAGGTTCTTTTATGGGTGGAGAGAGGACCGGTTTCCCAAGATGGTTATACTCCACTTGCCCATCATAGAAGGAGTTTTCGTTAGCATTCAAGAATCGTAACTGCCTACCACATGTGTCTCTTCATGTGGGCCATTAAACTAATAAGAAATTAGTCTTACAAACTATGCATTGTTGGAAAAATATAAGACTTGATAGGGAGAGTTGAGAGACTTCTATTTATATTCTAAAAGGTATAATTAAATAAATTAATTTATGATAATCGCAGACAAATACAAGTCTAGGTGCAATTACAAATCTATGTTTTACCATTCATATATCGAGAAAACAATCTAAGATAAAATAACTATTTATACAGAAATAATAGATTTGAATCAAAATAATCAAATAGGATTTAATTACAAGTATCTATGTTGGGCCTCCATATATCCCGAAATCAAGAGATCTTAAGTAAATAAATTAAGTAAAGGGAACCAAGATATCAAGTTAAAATCAAAGAGATATCTAGTTAAAATATCTAAGAAACCCAATTATAGTAAAACCAAATCAAATCAAGATCTAAGAACTCACTATCCAACTAATGGGATCCACATCCGAATATTTATAATAATTAAATACAAACTGTGTAATCCATGATGGTTGTGTGCCAATCATCAAACCACTCTGTTGTCATTTCACCAGACCACAACATATTTAACCGAATTCCACACCAACCATCAAACTTATGTTAAAAAAATGGATAGAGGCTGTGAGCCTTTTTTTCCCAATACTACTAAACATGAGTTGGTGGGAAGAATTTATGTTTTCTTGTTTCTAATATTACAAATTTAAAAATACTGAAACATAATTATTAATTTAACAATATTACAACATCAAATAATGTAAAATAACTTGGAACTATGGTAGCCTTGCAAAACAAACCAACACCTTAACCAAGTGAGCCCAAAAGAATTGACTAAATTATTTGAAATGCATTTCATAATCATTACAAATAATAAATTATTAATAAACCTTAAAATAATAAAACTTCTAAATCATATAATTAGCTAATAATAATATTAATGTGAAATACCAATTAATTTTAAAAAAAGATTTAAAAATTGTTAACTATAATATAATTTTGGTGAGAGTTTTTGTTGTTGTTGTTCAATTACTTGTCACTCACCCCGTTAGGAACCACTGGAAACTAGGAAACTAGGTTTGTCACCGTGGGATCAGTTATCCCTAATTACCAGACCCCGACACATTAAGTTAATGAGCTAGCCACAAAATTTATAAAACTCAAAGTTTAAAATTTACTTTAAATCAAACTTACTTATCTTATAAACACATTTTGAAATAAATTTATATGAAATTTTTAATGATAAATTTTATTTTAAAATTTTATTTTGTTTACATGATATGATACTATTTTTAATGAAAATAGTATATACTTGTAAGAACTTAATAAATTAAAAGTTTCATTAACAATTAAAACAAAAATTTAAAATATTTTTAATTTTTAATTATGTAAAATAATTATAATTTGAAATTTTATTTATACATAATGAAATTTTTATTTTTATTTTTATTGTTATAAATTTTATTGTTATTTTATTTTTATTTGTTAGGTTATTTTATTTTTATTGTTATAAATTTTTATGTTTGTAAAAGTATTATTATTATTATTATTATTATGTATTTAAAATTTTTATATTTATATTTATATTTATTTTTTAAAATTTTAATGGTATTTTTTATTTTTTATTATGAAATTAAATTGTTATTCTAAATCATATTTGATATATAGGGTTAAGGATTAATGTTATCTTATAAATATTATTTAATTTACAAGTGTAAAATATAATTAAAATTGTTGTTAATTGGTTAAGAATTTAATAATAATTAAAAACCTAGAAGTTAATTAGAAGTTGAATTATACTCCTTCAAATATGATTAGTTTTTTCTTCATTAATATAGTTTAATTTTTTTGTTTTAAATTGTAAAATTATAATAATATTATATATGGTGGGAATAAATTACGTTTTATTGTTTCTAATATTATAAATATAAAAATACTACATCATTATTGATTTAACAATATTACAACATCAAATGATGTAAAACAATAGCCTTGCAAAACAAAGTGAGCGGGAAATAATTGACTCAAGTATTTGAAATGCAATTCGGAACCATTGACACACCCTCGAATTGCTTTCTACATGATGACCATGACGAGACCTCCACCTTAACAAATGAGCTAGCCAAAATTGATTTTCGTGAGAAAAAATTTATGAAACTCAAAATTTAAAATTAACTTTAAAGAAAAACTTAATTATCTTATAAACAAATTTTGAATGACACTTATTGAAATTCTTAATGATAAATTATTTTTTGAAACTTTATTTTGTTTACATGATAAAATACCATTCTTAATGAAAATAGTTTACACTTATAAGAGCTTCTTAAAT
Source organism: Pseudotsuga menziesii (assembly GCA_001517045.1). Lineage (NCBI taxonomy): Eukaryota > Viridiplantae > Streptophyta > Pinopsida > Pinales > Pinaceae > Pseudotsuga > Pseudotsuga menziesii. Next base: position 28,630 of record LPNX010692339.1, read on the forward strand.
TAAAAGTTTCCCTAACAATTAAATGAAAAATTAAAACATTTTTTTAACTTTTAACCTATATGAGATGGTGATAATTTTGAATTTTATTTCTAATAGATGAAATTACAGAAAACCACAAAAATCTGAAGTAGCCACAAAATAAGTTTGATATTTACTTTGGATTCTTAGCGGCACAACCCTAAGTGGCCAACAAAACTTAAGTACACTTCATGCAAGAATCTCTCTTATATGACATTGGATTAGAGATATTAATGACAAGAAAAAATGAAAATGTTTGTATAACACCAAGTGTGGTGCTCTATAAGGAAGTGACACATATTTATATGCCACACACATCAAAAATCCATAAAGAAGGTAAAAGTAAATATCTAAGGAGTGACAAAGAAAACATTGTCAAAATTTGCAAAGACATTCAAGAAGGTAACCATGCAATGAAAGACGTCATTCAATTTCATAGCAATGGAGAACAAATTAATATAAACTCACTTCCATGGATGTTAAAACCGAGCAGCAAAGTAATGTTGCAAAAGAAGTCACACGGAAAATTAAATTTCCCTCTCGATTTTGTGCAAACATGAAGGATATCATAATAAAGAAAGGTGATTTTGTACGGGTGAAAACACATGATTGGCATGTGGTCATGATGGTAATTATTATGGTATTATTGTTGTTTTTAATTCCAATACATATGGTGTCATGTCCCCCAATTTTTGGACATAAAATTGTTTAACATGCACAACACATAAGGGGGTCAAAAATTCATTAATTATCTCACCGAGGGAATTTAATCCACAAATTATTTATGAGGAATTAATTAATTAGCCTAGGGTAAAACTTGCTAAACTAATTATTATTGAGGCATGTGTTTAATTTGTATTCTTCATTATTATTAATTATGCAAATTAATGAGGTGGAAATAATCTTTCCATGTCACGGGGGCGCATTGGGAAAGTCAACTTGCTAAGGTGGAAAGGAGGAAACTCTATGACAAAAGAGGTCAGAGAGGAAAAGGGGAAAGTGCCTAAAAGAAGCAAAAAAATAGTGAGAGACAAAAGTAGGAAAGTTTTGCAAATGAAGGAGAATTTTCCTCTTGGAGAAATCAGAAAAGCTGTAGGGACAAAAGCATGAATGTTTTGGAAAGGTAGAGCACAATTTCCTTATGGAGACTCGGTCTCAAAAGCAGGGAAAAACAGAAAGTTGTCATGAACAAAATAAACAACTATTTGACTAAGGAGGGCACACTTACTATATCAAAGGGATGAGTCGGACATGGAAACATTTCTACATGGTATTAAATTCCAATTTTCCTAAGGAGGGAACTTATGTGGCTAGGGTTAGGGATTCTATGTGGTTGACTTGCTCTCATAGGTCACTATTGGCCTCCACTTGTTAAACAGGTCACCGAGGATGCTATTAAAAGACAATTCGACCCAAGTGCATTAGTTTGGTTAATGAATGTATGTTTTGTAATTGAATGAAGATTAAGCTTCATTTCTGAGTGGTGAGCCTCAATATCTTGGGTGATGTGCCCCAAGTCCATTGTTCCCCTTCTCCCTTATTCTTCTCACTTCTATTGCAGGTCTTACTGAGGCTAAGGATCAACTTTCATCTATTGAAGGAGGTTTTTGTAGGTTTTTATGTCTCTATCATTCCATTATTAGATCATATTGGAGAGCTTTGAGGCCTAATATCAGTGACATCCCTTCCTCCTTTCTCCTTCTCTATGTTATATGATCTTCTATCAATTTTGGAGCTGTGTAATGGATATTTCTACATAAATTTGATATGATTTGCATTATTATGTATAATGTACTATTAAATATCATATTCATACCACCTTTGGGTCATTCTTAAAGTTTATGAGATTCAGAGATCGAATTCCTTGGGTTTCCTAGCTCCAGAGTCATAATTTTGGAGTTGTGCTAAGAGAGGTGACCTTTGTGAATCTTATGAGAATTATTTCGACCCTAATGGTATTGATATTTTTTTATTTATAGTATCTTCAAGTTTCATAACATTCTACTTCAACATGGCTGAGATTTACTCATTTAAAGTCAACCTAGACTAGATTTGCATTGGAAAATAACTAGTTTTGTTGTAACTTCCATATTTCAATTTCTATGACTCCAAATAAATACATTAATTTTTTGAAGAGTTATTAACAGACATATATAAGACCCCCAAGTCTAGAACAGAGAATCTGAACCACCCTTACCCTATTTGTAAAGCCATTAAGATAGAGCTCGTGAGCTACCCTATCGCATGCCCCAATTTGTAAAACATTTTATGTTTTAAGAAACATTATGATATATTTTATTATAAAATTTGTAATTAATGACCAAGTAGGGTCAAGGATAATTGAATGTAATTGCTGAATATTTAATTAATCAATAAATGAAAGATGAGACAACAACTTAGGGGACTTGTTAAATGAGTGTTTTACTGGTCACTTGGTGGAGTAGGATAGGTTGAGAGAAGATTGACACTTGGAAGCATCCTCAAACTACTTATAGCTATTGCAGGTGGCAAATTTCCTCTTTTTGTGGTCATGTTCCCCAAGAAAGTGGAACAAGAGAAGGTGGCTCATTAAATGAAAACTGACCCAAAAGTCCTAGGCATGGTAATAAAACTTCCATTGAAGACAACTAAGGCTGCTCATTCTGGACTTGTGAACATTCTGAGTGAATGAAGTGCATAAGAAAATTCGATGGAGGGGACTAATTGAAGTGTGTTTTGAGTGGAAAAGTGATGAAGACCTGAACTAGTGCAGCTACTCTAAGTTGAGTTCATACTGCTGCATGCAGAAATAACTTACTGCTAAACACTCAGTAGAGTTACAGAGGATTACTAAACTACATCTCTCACCTAGTACTTCTACCAGGTGGACTAGGAGACAAGATCGGTGGTCCTGAGAATTGCAGTCCAGCTTTTCTCCAGGATTTGGTTGGGAGGAACAGGTTCCTTAAGCTGTTGTCACCTCATCTAGTTTTCTAGGTTCTACTTGATTTATCTAGTTATCTAATTGTTTATGTTATCTTAAAATTTTGAATTAAGCAATGAAATGTTATGTTGTTGTTCTGTTGCTGCCAGGGTTAGCTAGGAGAAATATTTTTACAATGAAAGATAGTTAAGTTCTGATTTATATATATTAGGGTAAATGATTAGAAGAATGACTAGTATAAACAAATACCTAACTGTATTTTTCCACACCTTTTATAAAGGTAGTACTCTAGTATAGTAGGTTAGATTAATTTCTAGATAGAGAATCGAATAAAGTATGCACGAATGTAAATTACTATCTTTTACACGTTCATATGTGTGATTTGTATGTATGTTTTCCTTTTTATTTTAGATGTATTTATTTAGTTAGAGTACTTGAATTAAATAAATAGAGTTGTTAAAAAAGATCCAAAAATATAGATTTAGTTAGTCTGTGTAATGGTTTACACAGTAGATAAATAATTATTATAGTAATTAATAGTTATTATACATAGAAAATTAAATAACTAATATTACCTTCAGAAACAATAAGCAGGGCTAGATATTTACCGAAATAAATTTCTCTAAGTAAAATGTAAAGTAGGGTAACCTTGGGAGGAAATGCTAACTGTGCACTTATAATAAGAGGGATTAGAGTTTATCAATAAACCTATTTAAAAGAAATATAAATATATAAACCAAAATTTTTCCACCCCCACTTTTCACTTCTAAAACAAATTTAAAAACCTGTCTACTCTATTTTTATAACCATAAGCATCGAATTGATGATTGAATGAAATTACCTACACTATTCACAAGAAACAATAATAAAAAATTGCTTGGGTAAATTATTAAACAAAAAGAAGAAGAAATAAAAAGATGTCATCATATTTTTTTTTAAATCAAATAATATAGTAAGAATTAGATTACTCAATCCATTTCTTTTTCTCTATTTACTTACTGCAGAAAATTATTTCTGACAGTAAAAATATTTAAATACTAACTATCTAAAATATTTCTTTTCATTTTTAGACATAGTCAGAACAAATATCGATTTTATAGTAACAGAAACTTCGTTAGATATTTAACGGATTTGAGAAAAATTAGAATAGTAAAGAATATCACATTTTCCATATTTTACCTAAAAACCACAGTTTATAAATTTTATCAAATTATAATTTATAAAAAAAATATATAAGCTTCGAGCTTATCCAAGCTATAAGTAACAGTTAAACCCTAGAACTGAATCATATCAGTTACGGCCCCATGTCCTTTTACAACCAGATTCATAGCTTAAAAGCTTGTTTTAAAAAAACAACATAAGTTATAAACAAAATCTAAGAATGAGAAGGCCATGACTTCGCCAAGTCTCGGCTATGAAATCCCTAAGCCTCCATTTCTAAACAGCCACTAGGGATTCAGTAAACTGAACCAAATATCATGTATCAGCCACCTGGCCTCCCAAAATATTTTACAACATAGAGTATTCATGGCTGAGCCAAAAATCAGAACCCAAGGAACTACTTCAAACTAAAAGTAAACATCATACACCACTATAAGAGAAACCTCAGTGAAACCGAGGCTTACTAGATGAAACGTATAGTGGAGCCCTTCTGAATTGGTGTCTTCCAACTTAAGATTCTTCAAAATGAAGCCTTCAATAAAGAAGAACTAAAATTTAGTTAAACCCCCTGTCATTTACGAAACATTGAAAATTTAGCAGTGAAAGAATGGATATAAAAGAGTTCTTACCTGGTTTATCTCCTTGCCTTGTTGAGAAGAAGATGATAGAATGAAACCCTAGCCACCTTTAAAAGTGCAATGAGATTCAGGGAGGCACTGTCAGGTAAGAACACAACACACAATGCTCACATTCAAAACCATAGCCACTATCTTGGAAGAACTAAGAGAATCAAGAAAGCACTGAAAAAAGGAAACGTGACTCACAGAGTTCAAATCTGAGTCCCAAATCCATGACGGAGCAGAGTCAAATGCCACAGATAAGTTGGGAATTGAAAAACAATAATATTTTCACACAATAAGTCACACTATAGAACAGGATGCGAAGAAATCTAACCCTACACCCAATGAAATCACACCTTTAAATAACTCAAGCCACACCATGACAAACCAAGAGTCATGCTCACCTCTTTAGTTCACCATTGCACCAGCGTATAAAGAATAACACTCACATAGGTAAGCTAATGACACTATAACTGATTTTTGTTGCTAGACACAAACAATACCCTAGTAAATCCTTCAGTGCAGAAGAATGATGAGGGGCATAAAGAAAGTCTGTGACAAATGGTTGAGGTTTGACAGCAAAACCCTGTGGTCATGAGCGTACCGCTCATACATTCACAGCAGAGCCAAAAAGATTAGGGAAGAATGCGATTTTTTAGGGGTTTAGAACACTTTAATATTGCTGAAAGTCAACAACAAGACCTAACCATAGTTTAGCGACCACGTGGCATATATAAATCTTTGCAAAATGTGGGTTTATGTTATAGTTTGAAATTGGTCGAAGCAGCCTGCACACTTTAGTGAACAATAAATAAAAATTTTGCTATAACCTTGTATTAATTCATATCATCCCTTATCATGGTGTTTATGCTTGATATATCTCTAATGAGTGACATAGAGAAATAGTATTTATCCTAGGGTTTGTATCTTGTATTACAACCTTAGGAATGGGTAAAAACATTCACAAGAATTCTACAATGATAAACTGCGCAACAAACATTAAATAAATAAAAAACTATATCATAATATAAGACCTTATAAAAGAACTTAATCTTAATGTTTGTATGCTTGAAACCTAAGTAAAAGGTTGAGATTGATTTAATGAAATTAGGTAATAAATTTTAGTATCATTTTTAGATACTAGTAAATTGTTTAACAATAGTATCTTGAGAGAGGAGGATTATTTTACAAGATTTAAAAGGAGATAGATTTTTATAGGAAGTAATTTTTTCTTCCTTACATAAAAAAAAAGTAATAACACAGTAGCTCAAAGAATTACAAGTTGTATTAATGCATCTCTAATTGGTAAGTACTAGAATAGCTTAAAACTATCTTATGCAATAAGTACTAGTTCTTTGTGCATCCTTCAGTCAATATAATTAATGTCTATACTCAGATCTTTGGTTTTATAGGATAACTCGATATTGGTAGAAACAAAAACCTGGGAGGTTATTTTAACATCAAGTATTTAAACAAGGGTAACTACTAGAGAAGATGCCTTTCACTAAAGTAGTTTACAGATTTTAAACTGAAAATAGAATGATAAAAATTAATCAAGTAGGATCTAATTAAAGTGAATTGGAAGAGTAACTGAGGTAAGTTTAGTTTATTAAAATTACTGTTATTACTATCAACTGTGAAGATCATAAACAATAGGTTTACTGATACCTCTTTTTCTGCTCAAGCTGTAAAACAAATAAATTAACTAGCATTTTATTCTATGCTAGTTGAGATGATAATATTGATCTGAAAAACTGGTAACAAAACTTCTTACCTATAAAGGACCTGTAAAAGAAGCATCACTTCATTGCATTAGCTATAAGCTAAGTAAACCTCGATCTCAACTGAAGATCTTTCCTACTTGTCATAAGACAGTAAAGCATACTTAGTATTAATATTTAAACATAGGTTTCATTTCCCATTAATCCTGAATCATAACCTCCTAAATCAAAATCTTAACATGGAATTATGAAAACAAACTAATAAATATACAGAACTAGAGATTTACAAAATAATTAGTTCTAGTTTAATATTGTTTAAGTAACCTTTAGTAGTTAATTGTTCCTAGGCAGTGACGATTACGAACATTTTATGTTACATGAAAAAATTTAAAATTTTACAAATTTTTGGAGTGTTACATACCCAACAAGCTAGTCTCACCTTTATAGCTTGCAGAATCTTTTCCTTTGCCTCTGCTTTGTTATTAAAATTCATGAATCTATGATTAATTTCTCATAACCTTATAACAGAACCTTATTCATTTTATACAAGCCTTGGGTTGTGGATATGAGAAAATTGCTTCCTAGTTTCACGGTTAGGTGACCCAGCAACATGGAAGTAGGTTTTCGTGGAGCGAACTCTGAAACCTCAATGGTCCATGATCTAAATGTGTTAGGGAAGACACTATATCAGTCCTATTCTATCCTTGATTTCTTCCCTTTTGCCGCTTCCCTGTGACCAAAAGTATCAGTCATTTTCCCTTATCTGCTTAGCTTCCAAAAGTCGACTAGTTGTTTGCAAGTTTTATTTTAAAACATGAAATTAATTTGCAAAAGTTAATATTTTGGTATGAATATCAAATCAGGGATATTACATATTATTGTTATTTTGTTTGTCTACTATTTTTTTTAAATGATGTGGTTTGTATATTGTTACAGTATGTTCTACCTCTCTCTCTCTCGGACAACTTCGACAACAATGTCAAACAAGTTATATATAATCTTGGTAAATACATGAGGCAACTAGCGATTTTTTTGAATGTGATTAGTGTTTCTTTAATTCATCATAGACCTTATATTTGTTTTTTGTGCACTAATTGATGTTATGTAATTAAATGTTTTTTTGTTAAATATCGTTATTGTTTTGTGTCACTTGTAGATGGTTGTCATCTAAAGAAATCCTTAAAGAAGATATAAAGTATTGGAGGAGAGAAATTCCTCGTCTCATGTATGAAATGAAGACGCATATACCTTTCACTAGTGTTGGAAACCTAGTCAATGGTCCCTTCCAGGACACTATTAGACGTTAAATATTTCCGTTCTATCGTTTTGTTTGAAGACAAAATCTGTGAGATAATTCACAAAAGATATTAATTTTTACCGATATCTAGCATGATTATGAAGGTTTATTATACAAATAGATTTCATGTTTTGAAAAGATTTGGTACTTTTATTCTACAGTCGCAATAATATTTATTTGATTACATTCATCCTTTAACAAGGGCCATGCAACCATTTGTTAATTAGTTATATCTGGTTACTTTTGTTTACTTGTAAACTACTATCAAAATTTGTATAAGGATCAGTTATCAAATGATCTTAGGGTTTCATTGTTTGGTGAGGCTTTTACTTGTGCATTTTACTTTGTTATTTAATTTTAGAGGCCATGAAACTGTATATAAACTCTCATCATTATTGGAAATATTTTAATTTGTGTTTGGTTTACCATATTGTTTCGAAATAAACGAATGCTAAGGTTGTAATTTCCTTCTACGTTAGAAATACTACATACACATCACCAGTCTGACCTGAATCCAGTAACTAGTGCTAAGGTCTGTCGATGATCTAGAATTTGTGTTATTAAAATGATTTAATTTTTAAGAATACTGGGCTTAAAATTCCCTTATAAGATCTAGATTAGTTGTTTCTATTTATATGTGCTTACACTTACTCTGTAATTGAAGGTTTAGTTTTACTAATTGTAACTGTTTGTAAAGGTCTTATATTTTTATTAAGAGTTGTAGCTTATACATTTAAGTAAATATCAGTCTTATAAATATCAGAAGATTGTAAACATTATATAAATATAATACATATGTTTGCTGTAATAACGAACATACATAATAATTCCATCATTCTAGAACTTTTACTCAAGCATAATTTCATATCTTCCTGTGCTAGAGTACGTCACTTCGGTGAAAGGCAAAATATAGGAGATAATTTATCTTCATTTCTCTATCAATCAGTTTCTATACAAATGCTAAATCGTACAATCATTGAATAATTATCTATTAACTATAACCTCGATTTAAACAAATTACAGCTTTCTTAAACATAAGTAAAACAATATCATAATAGAGATTAGTGTTGGAACCTAGATGTGTTGCAGAAAAGGGACTAACACCTAAGGGAGACTGTTCCACCCAACCTTTTCCTCAATCAACCAAATCACTTGCTTAGGACCCTGAGCTTGTTCACTGAACCACTAGGACAAAGATATCTGCCACACAACAGACTTCTATAGCTTAGTCACAAAATTCATTCTCTCAAAAATCAGACTGAGTGGTGAGTCTCTTGCTTAATTTGATGGTTTATAAAATATTGCCTAGTTCTTTGGGTCAATTTTGGAATTTAATGAGCCACCATATCAGTTCCCCCTCTTAGGTAACATGACCACTTTTTTAGGTATTATGCTCTTGCAACAGCTAAAAAGTGAATTCTAGTGCTGGCACTTGTCAACCATCCTTCTACAGCTGCTCCTTCCTCCTAGTGGGTTAGTGAAAACTCATTTAACAGTCTCCCTTGAATAGGTGTTTCCTTTTATTAATTATTAAAATAAATAATTCTTCAATTACAGTCATCCTTGACCCACTTGGTCATAAACTTGACAATAATAATTAATATAATGTTTTTTCTCAAATAAGTAATAAATATTTATTTTTTTAGTTTTGGGTATGTTACAAACACCCCCTCTTAATCTCAACATCATCCTTGATGTTGCTTAATTTATTTTGAGTCGTCTTGGAACAGTGTTGGATATGCCACCCACATATCACTCTCTAGTTCCTAGGTCACTTCCTCTGGACTGAGGTGTTTCCACTTCACCTTTACCTGTCCAATGGTGTGATTTTGGAGAAAATTTTTCCTTCTGTCAAGAATACAACCTGGTTCCACCAAAAAATATCCTTCTAGTTCTACATGAATCACATTCCATTCAATCACATGAGCAACATCATGTATATACTTTTTGAAAATAGAAATGTGAAAAAAACTTTTTATCCTAATATTAGGTGCAAACGTAGTTGATAAGCCACTAGACCCACTCTTGCCAAGATGTAAAATGATCTGAAATACCTGGGTGGTAATTTAGCACATCTCCCTAGTTTAGAGGAGTTGTTTCTTCGTTTCACCTTAACAGACACATGCTCACCTACTTGGAATTCCTTCAGATTTCTTTTAAGAATGACATGACTCTTTTTCCTGTCTTGAGTAGTTTTCAAGTTGACGTGTTCCTGTTTCACTGTTACTTCCAATTATTTTAACATGTGAGATCCTAACATCAATATATCTTCTAGATTGCTCCATGTAATATGAGTGTTACACTTTCTACCATATAATATTTCAAAAGGACTTAGCTTTGCTGAATCTTGATAATGATTATTATAAGCAAATTCAACCAACTGCAAATAGTCTTCCCACTTATTGGGATAGTCTCTAACATACATTTGTAACATGTATTCTAATAGTTGATTTACTCTTTCTGTTTGTCCATCCATTTGTAGATGATAAGCAGTACTGAAATTCAATTTAGTATTTAATCCTTTAAATAAAGTTTTCCAAAAAATACCAGGAAATTTAGTATCTCTGTCAGAAATTAATACCTTTGGAATTCCATGCAAATGATAGATTTCTTTCATAAAAATGTCAGCAATATTAGCAGTTGTATAAGTTTTTTTAACAGGGATAAAGTGTCCTTTTTACTTAATTTATCCATAACTACCATTATTGAATCATTTTGTTTCTGGTTTTTAGGTAAATTAGTTACAAAGTCAAGACTGATGACTTCTCATTTCCAATTTGGAATTGGTAATAGTTGTAAAAGGCCTACTAGGTGTTGATGTTCAGGTTTGCCTTGCTGGAATTCGATACACCTAGCTAAAAATTCAGCAACCTAATTTTTCATGTTGGGACAAAAGTACTTTTTTCTCAACATGGTTATCATCTTCTGTAGCCCGGATGTCCAGAATAAGGAATTTTGTGTATTTCATTCAAAATAAGCAGCTTAAATTCTAGTATTATTGGTAGATAAAGTCTGTTTTTAAACAGTATTAAACCTTATTCATTAAAACTGTAATCTGTAATTATATTTGTAGATATATTATGAGTTACCTTTTCTTTTAAATTCTCATATTTTGGGTCCCTCTTTATTCCTTCTTCCAATTTATCTTCCAAATCAGCTTTATAACTTCTAATGGAAGCTACGAAACTTGTTACTGCATTCCTTCTTAGGTCATCAACCACTTTATTTTCTTTCCCTTTAATATGTTTTATTTCTCAATCATATTCGCTAAGGAATGCTAGCCATATAGATTTCCTTGCATTTAGATTTTGCTGACCAAACAGATACTTTAGGATTATGTTATCAGACATTAGCTGAAACATTTTACCTATTAAGTGATGGTGCCACATTTTTAAAGCGTGGATTATTGCAACCAACTCTAAGTCATAAGTTGCATAGTTATTTTCATGAGTTTTTTATTTTCTTGATTCATATGCAATTTCATGACCTTCTTGTGTGATTACTCCACCCAATCCTTCATTGCATGCATTAGTGCATACGATAAAATATTTTCTTGGATCAACTATTTTTAGAATGGGTGAAGTGGTTAGTAATTCTTTTAGTTTATTAAAAATGTCTTCACATTCCTGATTCCAAACAAATTTCTTACCCTTTTTCTGTAATGAAGTTATAAGATTTGCAATCTTTGAAAATCCTTCAATATGTTTTATGTAATAACCTATTATCCCCATAAAGGATCATACATCAGTTACGTCCTTAGGGACAAGATAATCAATTATAGCTTTTATTTTATCCAGGTCCACCGATATCCCTTCTTTGGATATTATGTGCCATAAATATTGCATTTTATCTTTATAAAAATAACATTTGCTGAACTTAGCATATAGTTGATGTTCTATTAACACTTGTAGAATTATCTTTAGGTGCTCATCATGTTCTTCTTTTGTATTATAATAAATTAATATGTCATCTATAAAGACAAATGGAATTTTTTTTAAGTACTTACTTAGGACAATGTTCATTAAGAACATAAAGGTTTCTAGTGCATTTTTTATCCCGAAGGGCATAACCAAAAATTCATATTGGCTTGTATATTGTCTAGAAAGATGTCTTCATCTTTAATTCTAACTTGGTGATACCCAGATCTTAAGTCAATATTTGAGAATATCGTCGCTCTATGTATCTGATCAAATAGACCGTCAATGCAGGGAAGAGGATACCTATTCTTTATCGTCATTTTAGTAAGTTAATGGTAGTCTATACATAGACGTATGGTACCATCTTTATTTTTAACAAAAAGGACAGGTGCTCCCCAAGGGGATACACTTAGTCTTACATAATGTTTTTCTATTAACTCTTTTAATTGTAATTTTATTTCATTTAGCTCCAATATGTTCATTCGATAGGGATATTTTGAATTAGGCATCGGTCTGGGTACTAATTTGATTGTAAATTCCATATCTCTTAGGAGGTAATCTTGGAATTTCTTCTAGGAATACATCCGCAAAATATTATAGGATTGGAATATCCTTAAATCCTAGTTTATCTTCTTTATGAATTTGTTCATTATTTATAATGAGTACAACAAATACTTTACATCCCTTCCTTACAATTTTTTGATCTATAAGGCACACAAGGTTTCCAACCATGTATAAACTACATGGTTTCCAACCACCAGGCACACAAGTAGTTTCATCTCAACAGATGGAGAAGCTCATTCAAAAAGGAGAATCAACATATGTGATCCAATGGCATCAAATAGAAGGACAAGAATGCGAACAGAACAAGCTCAAAGAAGAAATCCAAAAATTACTCCAGAGATATAAACAAGTATTTGAAGACTTACCGATGCATCTACCACCTGAAAGAAGTATAGAACACATAATCAAGGTTAAATTAGGGTCAAACACTGTCAAGTTTAAACCTTATCGGTATCCCCACCATCACAAAACAGAAATAGAAAGGTTAGTTCAAGACTTATTGAAGTGTGGTGTCATCACCAAGAGCAAAAGCCCATATGCAGCTCCAGTCATGTTAGTACAAAAGAAGGACAAATCATTCAAGTTATGCATTGATTATCAAGGATTAAACAAAATAATGATTAGAAACAAGTTTTCAATTCCCTTGATCGATGATATGCTAGATGAACTTCATGATGTGAAGTATTTTTCAAAACTTGATTTAAGGTCAAGGTACTATCAAATCAGGGTCCGATTAGAAGATATCACAAAGACTACTTTCCAAACTCATGAAGGACATTATGAATTCAAAGTAATGCCTTTTAGGTTAACTAATGCCCCAGCCACATTCCAAGCAACTATGAATGAACTATTTCAACTCTACTTAAGGAAATTTGTGCTAGTATTCTTCGATGACATCCTTATATATAACAAGACATGGAAAGAACATTTGAAGCAACTAGAAAAGGTTATATCTCTGTTGAAGGAAAACCAATTCTATGCAAAGAAGTCAAAATGCATGTTTGGGAAGCAAGAAGTAGAGTATCTTAGTCATATAATATCAAAGGAAGGAGTTAAGGTGGACCCAAGGAAGATCCAAGTAATGAAGGAGTGGCCCCAACCCAAGAATATTTCAAAATTATGAGGATTTTTGGGATTAACATGTTACTATCAAAGATTATTCAAGAACTATGCACATGTCAATGCTCCACTGACAAATATCCTAAAAAGGAATTCCTTTCTATGGGATGATGAAGCAAGAAAATGCTTTGAAACGCTGAAACAAATTATGTCTTCAACTCCCGTTCTGGCAACACCAGATTTTTCAAAACCATTTGTAATTGAATGTGATGCCTCAGAATTTGGGATAGGAGCTATGCTAATGCAAGAAGGTCATCCAATCAGTTTTGAAAGTAGGAATTTGAACAAAAGAGAATTCCTACAGTCAAAATACAACAAGGAAATTCTTGCCATCATGCATGAGTTAACTAAATGGCGACAATATCTTTTGGGAAGCAATTTCCTAATTCGAACAGACCACAATAGTCTACAACACTTATTACAGCAAAAGACGTTAATGACTGAGCAACAAAAGTGGATCGAAAAGATGATATATACCATTGATATGGACATTTTACATAAAAAGGGGAAGGACAATGTAGTAGTTGATGCCCTATCAAGGAAATATGAAGAGGTAAAATTCTATGCTATATCAATGGCAGTCCCAGAATTCTTGGATGAAATTTGAGCTAAATATGCTAAGAATGCAAAGGTTTGATCCATAATTAACAACATAAATCAGTATCCAAAGTTTGAATGGAAAAATGACCTCTTATGGTACAAAGGATGAATATAATTAAGCGCAAACTTTAATTTTAAGACCAAGGTATGTAAAGAATCACATGACTTCCTGGCCGCGGGACATGTAGGATTTTATAAAACCTATTATAATGCAAGGCAATAATTCTTCTAGAAAGGTATGAATGCTGACATTCACAAGTATCTTCCAGAGTGTGACACTTGTCAGAGAAATAAAGCAGAGAATATCTCAAGTCCCGAGTTACTCCATCGATTGCATATTCCAAACTAGAAGTGGGAGAAAATTTCTATGGATTTCATTGAAGGTCCACCCATATCAGAAAAGAAAGACAAAATAGTAGTAGTAGTAGTAGACATGTTAACCAAATATGCACATTTTATAGGAGTAAAGAGAACTGATTCTGTAAAGGAAACCATAGAAGCCTTCTGTAAAAATATCTACAAGTTACATGGCTTCCTGAAGATTATCGTGAGTGATAGGGATGCCAAATTTAAATGTAATTTTTGGAGAGAATTATGCAAGCAAATTGGAATGACACTTAACATGATCTCATCATATCATCCTCAGACAGATAGCCAAATAGAAGTCGTCAACAAATGATTAGATATCTACCTTCGTTTCTTCGTAACCGACAAACAAAATAAATGGGTCCAATGCTTACATCTTGCAGAATGGTGGTATAATTCTACTTATCACACATAAAAAAAAATGACACCTTTTCAAGCCCTCTATGGATATGCACCCCCAAAATGGAAGGATATCATTACCAACCAAGAAAGGGTTTCCTTAGTAAAAGACCATTTAGAATAAAATCAAAATGTTGTACAAATACTTAAGGAGAATCTAAACACTGCAAGGAATAGAATGAAGCAGCAAGCAGATCGACATCAAACAAAAAGATAATTTGAAGTTGGAGATTGGGTATTTGTACGATTACAACCCTATAAAAACTTGTCACTAAAAAAAAGAGGAAATAATAAATTATCTCCAGGATTTTATGGCCCATATCAAATCAATAAGAAGATCAGCCACATGGCATATGCATTGGAACTACCAAAATCAAGTCATGTCCACAATGTCTTCCATGTTTCATGATTAAAAAGGATGATAGGTTAACACCAATAGGCACAAACACTACTTCCCATGTTAGATGATGAAGGAATAATTATTTTTGAACTAGAATATATCATTACTACTAGAGAAAGAAGATTAAGGACGAGAGTAATTAAAGAGTACCTTATAAAATGGAAAAATCTCCCAGAGGAAGAGGGTACATGAGAATCTGAACAATTCCAAAAAATACATATTTCTCTAACAAAGCTTTGAGGACAAAGCTCCCTTAAAGGGAGTGGAAATGTGACAAATATTAAATAAATATTAAGTCAATTAGTTAACTAGTATCCGAAAGGGTGTGACCTTTCATTGTACACACTCAAGCCTATAAAGGCGAGTACAAATTGTAATATTCATCATCTTCAATATATATCATAAATTATTATTTAAATATGGATTTCATGTCCTGAAGCTGATTGCTTCAATCTCACGCTCAACTTCCACCACAGTTGACTGATGATCTTCCCAGTGGTCTTCTAGCACTGCACAAATTTTAGGAATGGTCCCTGCAACCTGACCCATAGTTTCAGCCTTTAATGCATTTTTTAATGATGCTGACATTGGTTCTTCTCTAGACTCATTTAAGGTTCTAGAGAAGACATTGAAAACAATTAATGTGGATATGCTTCATTTGTTATTCATTATTCTGTAGACAGACGAGATCAAAGAAAAAGTGAAGTGTTGTTAAAGAGATATCGAGCCTTGAAAGTAAGTTGCAGAATCTTGAATCATAATATCAATTCATTTATAACTTTATAATTTATAATTTTCTATAATATTGAACTTATAATTCAATGGTTTGTATTTACAGGATTTTATGTGACCACACACTAGTGGTGAAGGCAGTGTTGGGCCCAATGAGCAAACAACTCCACGTACACCACATACTGCACCCGTGTTTTCGATTGAAAAGTCAAAAACATGTTTTGTGACACCCTCGAGGCCAATAGAGAGCGTATCCACTGTTGACCGACGCACACTAGATCATGTAGAAGAAGGGGTGGATATAGATCTTGATAGTAATGTTGATGGTGAAGCAACATTTCCTAGATCTTCTCATGTCACTAGCACGGGTTCAATAGATATAACACACAGGTTTTGAACCCATGGTATAAAAATTGTACATGATGTATATATTGTATTTAAATCATGGAGAGGAGCTTAAGTCCAAGGACTTGCCATTGATTTGGTGTTTTGTGTATAGGCGATCAGGATCGATGCCTATGGTTTCTCATGCTGGTCAAGCACAACACATTTTGGAATATCATGTAAATATGAAATTTAATAAAAATACCACAACCAGCTATGCACTACAATGTGAAATATATTGGGGCATGATTTAACAAGGAATAGAGAGAGGGAGTTATCCAAGCAGATTCTAGGTGAGATATTGCAGGTCCAATCCTCATAAAACATGGTAAAATCAATAGAAAAACCTTCGTTGATCCATCACTCAACTCACCTAGGTGGAATCAAGATCAGAAAAAATCCTTTTGGATAAAAATTTTGCATCCTCTCTCTATTG
The DNA here is from genome assembly GCA_001517045.1 of Pseudotsuga menziesii. Taxonomy (NCBI): domain Eukaryota; kingdom Viridiplantae; phylum Streptophyta; class Pinopsida; order Pinales; family Pinaceae; genus Pseudotsuga; species Pseudotsuga menziesii. The sequence goes on from LPNX010692339.1 coordinate 45,287, forward strand.
TTAAACAAATTTCTAGTTGAATATGGAGAATCCTTGTTAACAGTCAGATCTGTGTCCCCACCATATCAACAGTGGACTCCAAATTTGATGAAGCATATTCCATATAAATTTTGTGCCCTCTTGCTGATGTTAAACAACTTGCTAATTGAATCAACAGAATTTTTGTGGACCGTCGGACCTGTGTCCCCACCAGATTAATGGTGGAATTCAAACTTGGTGAAGCATATTTCATAAAAAATCCACGTACATAAATACTTTCCTAAACCACGCATCTTCACCCAGTGGAATTTTTGTGTGCCATCGATCTATTCTGATGATGGATCTCAACCGTGGATCTATCAAAGTTACCCATTCTTTAAGCTCGTCTACCTTGTTTGTCCCTTGTACTCAATCATTCAATTCTTCCATAATATCAGTTTAGGTAGTTAATTCCTTGGGAAGTACAAGGTATGGAAGTCAGTTTTTGTGTCTGATCAAGCCTAAAAATTGCATCCTATAGTCTAGGGAAGCCGCATTCTTTCTTTTGAATCAAGTAAGAACATGGATATGTGCAAGTTCATATTTCCCACAATATCAAGAAGGTTTTGTTGTTGTTCTTGGAGGATGGTTTATTCATTCACAATCATTGAGTTGTTCACTATCCTGAGTCGCGGAAGTGTTGTTCTGCAAGCATTTTTTCTTTGTAGAACCTTGATTGTTGTGTTACAGTGTTATCATGAACTATAAAGTGGTATGAGGCACTATTTCTCTGTGTTATAGAGTGAATCCATGTGTTGCTATGTCTACTTGTGGTTTGTTGTGATGTGCACCCCGGTTTGGGTCTGAACTATATACAAGACTTAGGAGTGGAAGAGATGAGGAAGGGGCTTGATAATCCTAGTGCAGAGAGGAACCTCATGAAAATATAAGAGTGGCTGGTGAATCTTCTATGAGTACCCTGAAGAGAACTAGAAGGGAAGGCATAGCCCAAGGGACTATGTAACATATAAGGGGATGCTTCCTTGTGTTAAGTGTGTAAGTATTGTGGATGTAAGGACAAATAGATCTCATGGAGGTGTCCCTATCTCTTGAATGATCCACTAGATTAGCCATTATTCCTTTCCACTACCTTAGCATCCTGATAAACCTAAAGGAGATTGGATTAACTGACATCCTGATAAACCCAATTGTATATTGGCTTGGCTGGGCAGCCTGATAAACCCAATTGGATATTGTCTTGGATGAGCAGCCTGATAAAACCAACTGGTTGTTGGATTAGATGTGTCTTGTTGTACATTTTGGCCATGTCTATAATCCTTGGATGGAAAAACTGATAAACTGAACTATATGCTGGCTTGGATGAGTAATCTTGATAAACCCATGAGTGAGATGGCTTGGCTGAGTAGCCTGATAAACCCACCTGTTCGCTTGGATGGTCCTTAATGTGAATGTTGGATTGACTGTGTTCAGTTTGATAAACCCAACTATTTATTGGCTTGGCTAAGTAGCCTGATAAATCCAACAGTGTTCTAGCTTGTTTCTTGCAGCTTGATAAACCCAATTGGGTATTGGCTTGGTTGGACAGTCTAATAAACCCAACTAAAGGTTGGATTGACTGTGTGTGATATGATCTAGCTGTGTGTGAGTTTGTTGTTACCTAGTTCCTTGTGGAAATCATTCCTAGCTCAAGGGTGGAAGTTGTGTTGAGAGATTGATGAACTTAACTAACCTATGGTTGGATGGAACATTGCAGCGACATAGCTAGTTGCGAGACAACTTCATCTTCAAAGATAAGTGTTCTGTTATATTATTTTTGCAATGTATTTTTTTACAAATATGTTGAATGCTTGTTAATGATTTCTATAGAGTTTACTGTAGATTAAATGTTCTTACATTTGTATCTATATATGATTTATATGTTTCCATGCATTTTTCTTATGATAATGGAGGATAAAATCCTAATTACAGAGTGAGAATGCATCTAACTTAAGTGTTCCTGCACCCCGAAATCTGCCTGTGCAAGGAAGAAGGTGGGAGGAAGAAAGAGAAGTTGAAAGCATGGAAGAATGTTGGTTTTCAGCACCCAGAATCCTCTTGCGAAAGGAAAAAGGAGGAGGAGGAAAAATAGCCAAAATTCCTAAGGAAAATTTGGATTTTCGATTCTCGAAGCCTGCTATGGAGGGAGGAAGTTGGAAAAATAGAAAAAAGCTAAGGTAAGAATTTGGATTTCTGAACCCCAAAATTTGAAGTCCGAGGTCAAAAGTTGAAAGTCAGAATTTGGGAAATTGAAAGATAAAGCCATCGTTTCATGGATTTCCACATTTCGAGGTCGAAAAGTGGAAGTCGAAAAGTCAAGTTACAGACAGATAAATTTGTTGTTTCGTTGATTTCTGAATTCCAAGGTCGAAAAGTGAAAGTCAGAAAGAGGGAAACCAAAGAATCAAGTAATCATTTCATGGATTTCCACATTTTGAGGTCAGAAAGTGGGAGTTAGAAAGACAGAAGGTCGGAAGACAGAAGTCAAAAAAGTCAGTTTTAGTGTGGAAACAAATTTTCTAGTTGTAGAGTGGATTTGTAAGCTACAGGATTGGGATAATTTTAGGGGTGAATTTTATCCCATTAGGCTATTTTTCCATGTTTTTCTCCCAAAAAAGATTCACCATTTTGCATTTTTTGAAGCCTCGGTTCTCCCAATTTTGATGGGGTAAAATTTTTTCACCCTAAAAATCGCTAAATTATTATATAAATGATATAAAATCCTTGGAAATTAAAATATTTTTTGAAAAATATTGCCAATCATTTTATAGTTGGCGTTTTAAGAATTGGTAATAGTCGCCAACATTAATAAACTTTTAAATAAGTATGGTTCCCTACTGCAGAATGATTGTTATAGTGATGTTTATGCTTAAGCATGAAGGTAAAAAGGATGAACATGACCCATGACTGTGGTTTAAGAGAAAGAAATAATAATTTTTAAATTATTCTGCATATAAGTCAAGTGTATGGGCACCGGGTTCATGTGCATCGAGCTATTAGAGTGGCATGAATAGTCGCGTTTATCCTCCAAGGAAGGAGGGGACGTGACATAGTGGTATCAGTGTGGCATTAACAATCGCATTTATCCTCCAAGGCGGGAGGGGATGTGATAGTGTGGTATCGGAGCTAATGGTTACAATATTGGTCCTGGATGGGCTAAGTGAATAGTTTTCAAAGCTATTGGTTGCAACATTGCAGCTATCAATGGTATTTTAATTATGAAATTGTTATACATCTAACAAACATGTTTATTAACACACTTTTGTAGTGTCATAGTGCAACTTAGAAAAGTTGGTTTTTGGTTCATCCAAGAGAACCTACAGCATGAATGATGCACATAATCCCTATGAGCACAAAGAAGATGCTATGGGGGGGGAATTAGAGTTGTAAATGCTGAAACATATTCCAATGGAAGGAGATATCAAGAGTCTCCCCCAGATATTGCAGCCACCATGAGAATCCTAAGGGTGGAGATGCAAAGTTACAAAGAATATAATGAAAGAATGATTAAAGCTCAGGAAGAGAAGAATTAGCTGAATGCATCCATGTTGCAGAGTTTGACAGACATCGAAGGTGGATGAAATTTGGGCATCGAGAAGTAAATTTGAAAGGAAGTAAGAGCAGTGCCAAAAGAAGAAGAACAAGGTCTTCTAGTGGATCATCTATATTTGAAGGATCCACTGGGGGTTCAATCTCTTCATCTTAGAGGAATACAAGGAAGAGGCATTACCAAAACATTTTAGGTGATGAATTTAAGAAGGAAAGGCCTCCTACCTTTAATGGTGAGGTACAGAGTGGTTAAGAAGATAAAGTTTGGATTATAGGGATGAAAAAGTACTTCCAAGTCCAAGACTACTATAGAAATATGAAGGCAAGGGTAGCCATTTCAATCTGAATGGAAGAGAATCCATATGGAGGGAGCACCTCAAAAAAGTGAAGAAGATTAGCGATAGAAATATTGTGTGGAAGTACTTCAAGAATTATTTCAACCATAAATACCTCTCTGATAGGTACTATGATGACAATATTAAAGAGTTCCATGAGCTGAAATTGGGACAATTGACCATAAAAGAATATGCAAACAAATTCTTGGAGTTGTCAAGGTATGTCAGATATATCAAGGATGATAAAGTGAAAATTCAGTTTTTTCTGAGTGGGATACCTCAAGCATACAAAGATAGGATTGAGTTTGATGAAACTAGAAATCTATAAGTGGCTATAATGAAAGCCAAGTATTGATATGATCAAAACAAAGGAAAACCAAATTACCATAAGGAATGGAAGGAAAAGAAGAATGAAACTTTTGATCAAAGGAAGAAAGGTTTCAAACCCTCTCACTTTCAAAAGCAGCAAAGGAAGCCATCACAAGCTGTGACTAACAAAACCAAAATGATGGAAGATAGGACAATAGATGCAATGGAGATCAAAGAACCACTCAAATGTTGGGGATGTGGATGAAACCATATACGCAGGACTGTCCGAATGATTTAGGTATGTAAGGAAATATCACAACGTCCAAGGAGCTGAAACGATGGGTCAAGTATCAAGGGTCGTCCCTAGAATTTATGTAGCTCTAGAGGACCTCCAGGAAGATCATCAATCAATGGTGGTTGAAGTTGAAGGTAATATTGTTGAAAAATATTTTTCTATTTTTATTGAACATGGATCTACTCACAGTTTTATTACTCCTATAATTGTTGATATTTGTGCGTTTAAGAAGTCAAATCATAGAAAATCATGGTTAGTTCAACTAGCCACTGGAATAAAGAGAAAAGTTAGCGAGGTGGTACAAAGATGTCTATTAGTTATGGAAGGGTTAGTCACTTATGCAGACTTTAATTTTATACCATGTGGTTCCTATGATTTTCTCATTGGAATGGATTGGTTAGAAGTGCACAGAGTTAAGATTGATTGTTAGAATAAGAATTTTGAATGCATGGATGAAGAAGGGAAACCAAGGGTTGTAAGAGGCATTCCAAAGGTGATTTTTGTTAGGCATATTTCAGCAATGTAGCCAAAGAAATTCTTTAGTAAAGGTTTCATATTGTATGCATCCTATGTTTTGGAGGTTATTGTTTAGGACAATGCACCCTTGTAACCTAGGGTCTCTGGGGTTACCAACTTACTAAGACACTTGCAGAAAATAAACTGGTGTAGAAATTGAAATAGGAATAGGAAGGAAACTTCAAAAACCTAGTTTATGACGGTTGATCCAAGCTTGGTATTCTCCTCTTTCACTCTCTCTCAAATATTCAAGGGATTCTCCAATTCACCCGCAAAGAACAAATTCTTCCAGCAATATATTGTATAAATATCAATGTTTAATGATATGCATATTCATAATAAAATAATTAAAACAATTCATAATACATCATATACAAGAATGCAACAATACAAAGATTCAAAGAAGAACTTTATTTATTAATAAACAGAGAATGGTGAGATTACAACCCAACTTTTGAAACAAGGACTCCTTCTGCAAACCAAGGAAACTAAGTTTTTTTGATCCAAGATGTCTGAAGGCATACCACCACCATAACTTTTCTCTTCCAATAATGATTGATTAGCCCCATCCCATGCCCTCTATTTATACATGGGGAAATATAGAGGTTTCAAATGTTAGGATGGTTGAGACAGATGAGATAGTTATGATTAGGGACTCAACTGATCTCAACTAATCATGATTTATATTTTTTATCATTAAATTAAGGTACACACAAGTATTAATATAGGAAAGGAACGTACGACACGCTCCTTGATTTAAGGAAACTTATGTGTTCAATGTACATGCGGGTTGCAATGCAAACACTCGCATGTGACATGCAGGTTGCAATGAAAATAGTTGTGTGTGCAACCCTAATCACCAAATAAAAATATATTGAGCTAGTCAGAAGATTATGTATCATCAATCATGCACATCTATAGTGTTTAGGCTGCTTCAATCCTATTTGTCCTTTTGTGTCTCGACATATTGGATGTCAATACTCAGATGGAGAAGTGTCATTTTGGTTGATAATAGATGCCCCCTAATGTGTGAGGTCAGAGGGAAATAATGGCCAATATAAATTACAATATTTTAATATTTGAAAACTCAAGTGTCCAAGGAAGTAGAGGAATTCCCTAAAACAAATATATATCAATGTCATATACAAAATCATATCTGAGGATTCCATGTTCAATATAATGGAACACTAGCTCCTTTACAATATTTGATTACATCATATGATAAGGGTACAAGACCACATATATTAAAAAGGTGGATCGAAGCCACAATATACAATGATGAGTCTTCAAAATATAGAAGCTGTGTAAATTAACATAACACAATCTTGTGTGACTTAGTTTATTGTGAACCTAATGTATTCATCAAAATCCAAAGGAACCAGTACAATACCTACCATGCGAATAGATGTGTTGAAGTTAAACATGGAAGGAACTCAACAGAATGTCAGACAATGAATGAAACTGACAATGGAATCAAAGGAATTCACCAACAATGATAGTGAATCCTAAGGTACCATCATCAAAGCTCTAGGTCTCCATCTTCAAGAAGTACTGATGAGAAACTGTACTATGATGAGGAAAGCAATGGATCCTCCAACATATCACAAGAGTGACTAGGAACTGGATACGAGAAGGTAGACACAAGTAATACTCATATAGGATAATGACGGAATTAGGATAATAATCAGATGAAGGGATAGATCCTTGAATAGCGAGCATGACATAAAGATGGCCCAAGGAAGCTTTTAACTTGCAGATATAACAACTAGACTTATCTGTCATGTAGGAGGCATGATTAGATTCCCCATGTATAAAGGACAAGTCAAGGAGTAAGAAACTTGAAGTAATAACTGAGTTGAAAGTGTAAACTGAAACATGAGTATCGAAAATTTCAGAGAGTGCTATGTTCAAGGATGACATGCTTCCACTGTTTATAACCCAAAGAGAGTATTTCTTCCTTATCTTTCCTATTAAATTTTAACAAGTCCAGGAAAGTCAACTTAGCTCTCTCTTCATTTTTGACAAGATTGAAGAGGAAAGAGAATAATGCTTGATAAAGTTACTTATTCGTGGATTTTACGAGCCCGAACTAGTACATGATTGTTGGTGTTTTCATATTTTGAGAGTCTAAAAACTCTAAAGAAGACTCCAGGAAGGTGTTTTTTTTGTACAATTTAGTCTCTTGAGCCGAAAAAGTATAAAACAAACCACAAAAGAAGTATCTTAGATTTTGAAGAAGTAAGTTTCACATTTTTCTTACTTAGTTGGGAAGGTCTAAAAAAGCGATAAACTACCACCAATGTGGATTCCCACTCACATATTCTTAACGAGCCTAAACATACAAGTTTACTCGGCATCCAAGTCTATTTTGAGGAGTTAGACCTGGGCCTAAAGAAACTCCATAAGGGAGGGGATCCTTATAAAAAGGGATAGGTTGTAAAGAGAGACCAAAATGAGGCTCAATTTGGCATGAAAAATAACTAAGAAGGCTCCCACCAACCTATGACAAATATGACATGAGTACCAAAAGATGAAAAAGTGTTCTTTACTAGGGTATTCATGGAAGGGAGGCCCTATCCACAGAGGAACAATGATGTAGACAAGGTAAAAATGGTTAAACACCATTGTTCATGGTCAAAGAGGTAATCCTAGGGTTAAAAATAGATAAGGTATCAATACAAAAGTACATGTGAAATACCCAAATCCTACCCTATATGAGCGGAGAACGACTTGTTAAAGCCTTCGAACTTATTGCATTAGGGAAAAATACATGTTATTAGTTCAATTATAAAATAATTTTCAAACTATAGAATAGAAACCAAAAAGTTTGAAAATTTTCTATATATAGTTCAAAAATAGAATTAAAACATACCATTTGACATTTTTACCCAATTTGGTAATATTTCACCTCTGACTTGGTTAGCTTTCCCCTCTCCTTCATTCCAACCATTCTAAATTTCATTTTTATGAAAAAAAATTATGTTTTGGGCCTTCCCTAGGAAAGTTGCGCATCACACATGGGTAGGTGACTAAGAGAGTCGTGTACACATGTTATACACATGACTTGCTTGAGGGAAAATCAGGTGTGACACATGACTTTTCTGAAATACAGTCGCATGTATTGCGTGACATAGAGAATTTTAAAGTATGGCCAAAATTGAAAGAATTGGATGTATTCTAATGATTAATGGTGGTCACATGGGAAGGTTCAACATGGTTTTAGAGTGGAGGGAATGAGACCATGAAGATATGGATTGAGATTCTCTACGAGATGGCCCAACTGTGCAATATTTACGGCAAAGTGGCTTGCTAAAGTTCTTATGCACTTCTCCAATGAGGGCCAATATCCGCTTTCTTGAGAATTTGATTGGTTATTGGGATCATGACCTCAGTTCTTTTAATATTCAAGGTGAGATCTTGGAGATAACTATAGAAGACATGTATTTCATTACAGGGTTATCTCGCAGGGGTATGCATGTGAACCTCGAGGGTACTGGTAGGGGTGGTGACCCTATGAGTGTCCAAGACTATGTTGACACCTACTACACACCAAGAAGTCAGAAGAAGGGATAATGCATCCCAATTGTTCATATTGCCAACTTCCCACTACATACAGTGGTAAGTACAATAGTGCGGGTTGCAGGATCTTCTTCATTACATATCGCTAATCAAACATAAATGAGACTTGCAGTGAAGTGTGTACAGGGTACTGTGTTTGATTGGTGCTAGGGTATGATCCTAATCATGAGGAGGAATCTCTTTGACTGCAATAGAGGAAGCCATAAAAAATTTGGATAATTTAGCATATTAATACTATTCTTCTTTGAGAGTGTGCCTACCATCAGCCCTACAGTGTCACTTCCAGCATTTTCTCCTTTCTAACCTAGAATGACCAGGTGGGGATAGGTCTTTCTCCATTAAGGTGGCGGAGGATCAGTCCAAGGTGTATACGATGATGAATTTTATGTGTGGTGGGAGTGGTATTTTCCAGCCCTTGAGCAAATTCCTTAATCGGTATTATATTTTTAAGGAGACAATGATTTGGTCCTCCCACCAAGGGGAAGATGAGGAGAGCTAGGTATTTTTCTTTTTATGGTTTTAAATTTTGATGAATTTTTGTCATGAAATTATATACATATGTATAAGAGTTTTAATCCACTTGTAATCTTTTTAAAAAGTAGATGTTGGACCTATATGCCCTGATGGGAGCCCCGGGATATTTGTGCATCATGTACAGGGTGGGGACCAAGGGATGCTCAGAGTTCTCGAGGGAAATCTTGCCAGGATGGCCCAGGGAATTCCTACTATATGGATTTAGTGAATTTCTTTTGTCATGCAAGAATTTGTAGAAGGGATTCCACCTACCTAGATATGTCTCTTGAGGAGGGTATCCAAGTCCATTCTATTTCATAGGGAGGCCGAAGAGGCTGCTACAACAAATGATGCTAATGACGAAACTTAGACCTATATAAATTTTATGGATTGCGATCAATATTTTTTGTATATTTATACAGCTGTGACTAGATCTTAGGATCAAAACTTGACCTATATATCGACATATTTTCACACACACACACACACACACACATTTCCCAGTTATTTACATGCATTCAAAATGTATCTATTATGTATATTTTACAAAATGTGTGTTAAGTGGCAATCTAGAATGTAGTTATCATATGCATCAGTTAATGTATTTTCATTTCATGGAATGTGATTAAATGAAATATAATCAAAATTTCATTCAAGTAATCTAACCTGTAAAAACTGACATAACAAGGTAGGGTTTCACACATGATAAGCTCCATTGAGCTAAGAAACCACAAGTTGAGAGTCAAGCCTGACTTCCAACTGCTTGATTACACGTGAAAAGGAATCCCATAACAACTCAATAAAATCCCTGTACTCTACCACATTATTGGTAAAAGCACCTAGGAAAACACCTCCAGAGGCAATTAGCTATCCAGAAAGTGAATAAATGACCCATGCGACTGAAGCCAGGTTACAAGTATGACAAATAGTGCCATCTGAAAAACCTATGAACCACTCAACTAACATCTATAACAATCACCAGATGGTATAAGAAACACTAACCAGCTAACTATTGTACATAAAAATACATATAATAAAAATCGAGGAAAAGCACTAAGACTAGGCATAGTACTTCTTCAGTTTTCGTCAAACAGGTTTAGAATCGAGATAGGTTCAGATTCCATGTTCAACAATATATGGATTTATGCCTAGTAAAGAAGAGGAGGAACATGAAATGTGGAATTCCTTTAATAGAGAATTATATATGGCAACCTCTTTCGAGGAAGAGTTTACATCAATATGCACATTTTCGACGACATCAGGGTTTGTAGACATTGATAGGACTACCATCTTCCACCAGTCTCATATCAAACTCCTAGTTTACAATTCTACTTAGATCTGGAAGAAAGTAGGACCTATGGTGAATATCTTCACAAATATTATCTCTCCTACTCATGGCTTCCAAAATGGATTTCATCTGAAGCTAAAACCATGTCTAAGAAGTCATCAGAATATAAAGAGTTCTCTGCCTAGGTAGGTAGATAAGTTTCTTCCAACTCCTATGAGACTGTAAAAGGAGTCGGGATAGGATCAATAGTAGTGTTAACAACAACTTGAGAAACTACTTCCACTGCCTATAAGGGAAACTCAGGTTCATAATGGGAAGGAAGAACCCAAGGCTCCATTCTATCGATAACCGTCATAATAGAATTCTCAACATCGGTATAACCTAGATAGTTTATAGGGGTTGGGATATCAAATGTGCCCATTAATGATGAATATATTCCAACCCCCAAGATCTCATTAGTCGGCCTAATATGATCAACCAAAGGTACTGTGGACTCGTTAGTTTTAAAATGGCCCTTCCAAGTGAAACTGAGTTCGTCAATAGTAACCAACTTCCCATTGTGTGGAAACACAACCACCCAAAGAACAGTCGAGGCAATCACACTCATGGCATAAGTCCAGATTCTCCCCAAAATTAATTTATAGTTTAATGGAGCATCAATCACCTCCACTTAATAGAAAATTATTTCCCTACTAACTTAATTTCAAAATCCGGTAGGATTCCATGCGAGTGGAAAGACCTCCCATCGAAATAAGTAAGAAAGGTGTTTGACAGAACTAGTTTTGGGGAACCTAAATCCTTCTAGCAAGAAAGAGACATAGCACATACATACAGACCCTCATCAACAACTGTATGCCCAATTTTTTTACCACCATTAATGAGATCTATTGACAGAGCCACGTGATATGGTAGGTGCATCTAAACATTTGATAAATTGAACTTTTCCATCAACCTTGAGGAATCCATACTACCTAAAGCTGCTAAAAGGGGATCCCACTAAGTAGGAAAACTCTGAAGCACTTTCGATGCAAAAATCGCACAAGGAGTTTGGGCCAAATATTCCACCATAGAGTAGCTAGAAGCTGTTAGAATACTAGAGTCAATATAAAATATTTAACATATCTATGCAACCAACAACATATCATAAAAGATAAGAATAGGAAAATAAAAGGACAAGAGAACACCGATATACGTGGTTCACCCTAATGGGTTACATCCACAGGAAGGTAGTCTTCTATTATATCCATAATTTCTTCTCCATTCTTACAAGAGAGCAAAGCACAACTACCCCAAAGAATATGGATGATGTACAATAGTGTCACAATAGTACCACTACTACATCAAGAACACATTATTATGTAGAGACTCACTTGACCCTATTATATACTAAGAGATGAGGAGGAACTACTCTCACATAATGCATGTGTGATATATAATTCTCCAAAATAATAATACAATACCATGGACAATACTCTATACAAGTAAATACAACACCATATAACTATGGGTTAAATGTATTACTCTTTTACATAAGATTGTAGACAACTTCTAACATAATACAAAGAAATTATTACCTTCCAAGGAATATAATATATTCCAACAAACCCCCCCTTAATAATGGTTGGGAGAAGGGCCCACACTAACACTAAGGAAGGAAGGAGTCAATACTACTCCCCCTTTATGAATATCTGTAGAAGACCTCAAACATCGAAGAAACAAGACCCCAATGGTCTATACATCAAAAATTATATCATATAGATGAACGTCATGACTTTAATAGTAGAAGATGGTGCTTCATTATTCCTGGAATAAGGTGAAATCCTAAACATAGAACTTATCTAGACAAGAACTTTCAAGATTAAAGTATATAAATATCATAAAACAAAATTGTTCATACATAAATGAAAATGTTTATATACCAAATGTTAGAAAACATCATATAAAGGAATGGAAACATAATATGATCAAATAAAAGATTAAATTTCTCATTAAGGAAAAATAAGTTAATTTTACACATTAAGTGTTAGCCACAACATATAAATAGTGAGTCAAAGATTTCACTTAAATATATGAAAATTTAGTCATCAAGCAACTAATCTGAAGCATAGTTGCATTTCTTATTAGTATGATGTTAATATGCAAGAGAAAATTTCCTGAAGTCTTGTTCAAAACCTGATGCTAAAGTTATTAGTCTATCTTACCCCATTGACCTAAGTTTGTTCAATGAAGAAACCAGTGGTGAATAACCTTAGCCAATCAGTTTCTAAGTTTAGATACTAATGGCTATGTCACAGAGCCATTGTTATTTTTTATTGAGAATTTTCTTTTCTTACAATGAAGATAATTTACAGGCACCTGGGTTAGTGATCACTGATGACATGACCAAGAATTACTGTGAATTCATGAAATTTTTTATGGAAGAGATATATGAAATTTTCTTTCAAGGAAGATTGCCCAGGGTGTTTCCTGAGATGAAGGAAATGCTGTAGCTATCTCCTAGTAAGACGATAGGAGATTGGTTCCTGATAGAATTTGAAATAGTTATAAGACTATATGGTTTTGTGCAATAGCCATATGTCCTTCTAGCATTTTTGACAGCTAGTATTTTCTCCTTGGAACTTATTAGGAAAAGGCTTACTATTAAAGAAGAGAACATTTTGAGCTTTAGGAAGAGTTCAGGTGTTAAATTTCCCTGGGATATAGGACCATACACTGTCAAAAGTAGAAATTCCCTACCATTGGTTGATAGTCTTCTCAAAATCATGGCATTTTCTTTGGGACAAGCCATAAATTACGACCCAAACTAGATAATTTCCAAAAGGATACAGGCTAACAAGAATAAGCATTTTGAGCACACAGAAATAGCTGGACTTAGAGAAGTAGCAAATTGGGAATATTATCCTACAAAGGATAATCTTCATGGAACAAGACTCTATCTCATCCTTTCCTGGGAACAATTCTTCCCAACTGAACCTGTCTAACATAGTTGCAATAGCTGGAAATGTCTCATTGTTGGTAAGTTTTTCAGGAAGTGCAATGAAAAGGGGACATTTGGATTCCATGGATACTAATGAAATAGATACTGCTAACACGCCAAAAAAGCAGAAATTTGAACAAGAACAATAGATAGTGCAGGCAAAGAAAAGAAATATGAGAGGGCATGTGAAGAAGAACAATGTAAAGGGAAAACATAAACAATGAGAGCCCAAAAGAGCTGGTTTAGAGCTTCAAGAGTATGTATTTGATGGACAAACTCCAAGCAAGTATACATCTCTAGAAGATTGGTTGAACACTTACAGAGAGAAGGATGATAAAACTTTTGATGAAATAGTAAAACTATATGAGTAAATAAGACAGTTACCCAAGCCAGATCTAGCATTGAAGACCGCAAGGGATCATGCTATAAACACCCTAATTTTGGCCATGAAACTGGGTAATAAAGTGTCAAAAGTTAATTTGAACCTAGAAAATATTCCTACTACGGATATCATACATCTTAACAGAGAAACCAATGATATATTAAATACTAGATTTCTAAAGGCTACATTATAGATATCCAAGCTAGATTCAAGTAAAACAAAAACTCAAGACCTCTTGAGGAAAGTAAGAGTTGAGAACAAGGCCCTTAGAGTCAAATTTAAAAAGTTGCAAGATGAATCGATAAAGGTGGATGGACAGGAACATAAGGGGGAATTGGCTCAAAAGTTACTGGATGAGAAAGAAAAGGAAATTCAGGTGCTTAAAAATAAGTTGAAAATTCCTTCTACCCAGCTCATTTAGACCTCTGAGTTAACTGATTTTGAAAAGGAAAAAGAAGCATTAAACACTGAGTTGACTGACTGCAAAGCTAAGCTATCGAAGCTTTTGATGGATAGTGAAAAAGATCTAAAAGCTAAGTTAGCAGCAAAAGAGAAAGAGTTTCAAGAAAAGTGCAAAGAAGTTGAAAATCAATCTGCAAATTTTCCTCGTTAAATAGATACAAATTCTATGTCTAAGGAAATGTCCCAGATAGGCCTGAAGGATAGTGATCTTACAAAGTTGAAAAAACAGATTAAGGAACTTGAAGAGAAAAGTGAAAAAGAGGAGCAAGAGAAGAACAAGGTAGATGAGAAATGTCAGGAATTGATAAAGCAAAATACCGAATTAAACAAGCAAGTGGTTGGCAAGATGGCCTTGCAGGGAGCCATGCATATGATCTGTGATAAAATCTTTTCAGAAGCTGACAAGTTTAGACCTTATTTATATTTCATTACAGATCAAGAGGATGCTTTGAAAATGGCCAAGAAAAATGTTGTGATAGAAAAAAAAGAATTGCATAAGAGACCAGTAGAGGTAGCTCAAAATGCTATCAATTTTCTAAGCACCTTATCAGAATATCAAACTAGCAAGTGTGGTATCCAAAACATAGTTACTGTTATTTCTGGGGCTAGAAAAGTGGTTGGAAAACAGAGGATGTTGGATACTGTACAGGTCAATATTGATATTATCGATCACAAAGTCAAAGAGGTGATTGAGTTATTTAAACCATTGGTAAGAAGGGGGATTCCTTTCTTCTGGGAAGAAAAAGGACCATTACTGTCTCAAAAGGAGTATTTGGAGCAATTAGTTATGTGCAAGCTAGACAAGAACAGGTTCAGAGATATGCAACATGCCCTGTTTGGAAAAAACATCATTGATAAATTGACTGGAGAATTTGAATTACTATATGATTTTAAAGCCACCTGTGCTACAACACCTAATTTCTCATACACAAATTAAAGAATATGGAGCTCAAAGTACTAGCACATGACATGGTTGTTACAACTTTACCTGGCCCTGATCAATGGAGATCAATTCAACATTATGGGTCAAACAAATTAAAATTTAAGATTTAAATATATTAAGGAAGATAGCACGAGGATTTTCTTCAAAACACACCTATTCATAGTCACCTCTCTTAGATTTCATACAGCTGTCATCAGTTGAGATATGCAGAAAAAGGATTTTTAGGTTATTTTTCCAGTAGTTCACAATTTCTTTTTGTCTTATGTAAATCATGGTGTATATGCCACGTTCGAGTTTGTTAGAATTTGGTTCTTCAATGTGTAACTAATTTTGATTCTACGGTTGGTCCAGGAGGTCTGGCACATTATAAATTTACCTCCTGTAGAGGGAGAAAGGGTTGGAACCCAAGTAATTTTGGAGTTGTATGTTTTCAAGTGTTTCTTAATAAAATTGCAGAGCTGAAGTTGGTGTTTTTCCAGAGATTCATGTGTTGTCCAATGTTTCATTCTATAGTTTCCTTTCCCATGTGATTTTTTTTCTAGTTTATCTGTTCATTATGTTTTCTTTCATGTCTGGAATGAGGGTAATACAGTTATAGGATTCATGTTAGCATGCTCTAACTGTTCTTTTCAGATGTCCACAAAAATTTTCTTCTAGAGTTAATACAGAATTCATTTCATAATGCTCTGTGTTGATGGTTTGTTCATGTTCTTCATTTTTCCACCATACAATTACAATTTGACTGTGATTGGGTAGCTATCTTGCCTCTATGTTAAAATCACCTTGCATAAAGTTTTGTTATCTGTATTTCACACCTTGACTCCATATCCCAATGGTCATGTGTCATGTTCCAACCAATTTTACAAACAATATACATTTTAACTTGTATATATATGGCATTGTTAATATTTTGTGAGAGATCCCTCTTGGAAGAGAAGAAAGCCAGTATTCCCTTCAAAAGTGGTTTTTATGTTACCTAAGAATAAGCCTTCACAACCTTTGGTAAATTTCTAGTGATAACATCTTCATGGTTGTAACTAATATTTAGTTGATCCATATTGTTGAACTGATCTCCAATCTTCAGGTTTAGGAAAATTTGCAACAACCATGTCAAGTGCCGGAACTCTGAGTTCCACGTTGTATGTATATGAAAATTAGGGACCCTGGCACACGATACTTTAAAATCAAATAATAACTTGAACTCTTTATCTAATGTATCAAACATAACTCTTCCAGACAGAGCCTGTTGCATATCTTCAAACTTACTGTGATTTGACCCGCAATTGACCAATTTATCTAGATATTCCTTTTGAGACAATAATGTCCTTTTCCCTCCTAGAAGAAAGCAATTCCCCTGATTACCAATGGAATTAGAGGAAATTTCAACTCAAAATGGGACTCCTAAGGAAAATTAATAAAATAATAGTTAAAATAATAAAATAATATTTATTAATTTTGGAGGAAGAAAAGAAAAAACTACTTTTTTGTTCGTATTGTCGACATATCTCCCCATGTTTTTACTCAAATTTCGATCGAGAGAGCTCATTGGATGTGGAATTAAATTTTGCATCCAATGATTACCCACTCAACATACTTTAAATGGGTCCTTCTACCCCAAAAACAAGAAATACTAGAAAAAATGTGATGATGATGTCATCATCATGTTTTTCTGGTATTTATTGTTTTTGGGGTAGCAAAGCCCATAAAAAGTATATATAGTGGGTACTCATTGGATGAAAAATTTAATTCCGCATCCAACGAGCTCTCCCAATCGAAATTTGAGTAAAAACACAGGGAGATATGTCGAAAATACGAACAAAAAAAGTAGTTCTTTTTATGATACCTATCCCCAAATTTATATTAAAAATTTGTTTAACAGGTGCTCCCTTTTTGAATTTTAAATCATTTTGATTGGATAATTCATGATGACATGGAATTTGTATTATTTTTGGAAGGCCTATTTTAAATTGAAATTTCCTCTAACGAGTAAATAAATTAATCATTTCTCTGATTTTATCACTTATAATATCAACTTTAGCACGTACAGTATCCAACATTTTGTATTTTCCAATCAGTTTTCTATCCCAAGAGATAACAACAACCCTATTTTTGATATCAAACCTCCTGACTTGATCTTTTGATAGGGTACTTAAAAAGTTGATAGCATTCTGAGCTACTTCCATTGGTTTCTTATTTAATTCTTGTTTTACTATCAAAATATTCAGTTTGGCTACTTTCAGAGCACTCTCTAGATCTGCAATATAATTTAAATATGGTCTAAACTTATTAGCTTCAAGAATAATCTTATCCCAGATCACATGTCTGACCCCTTGCAAGGCTATTTGTCCAACCACCTGCTTTGTTAACTTGGTATTCTCATTCATTAGTTCTTGATATATTCCCTCTACTTCCTTCTTCTCTTGTTCTCTTTTCAAAATTGTCTCTTCTAGATTATTGTTCTATTGCTTCAACTCTGTGAGTTCTACATCTTTGAGGTTCACTTGAGACATAGCTTTAGAAAGAGAGGTTGCATCTGTTTCTATAGAAGGAGCAACATATTGATTTTTAACTTCTTCAGTTTTTCCTGTATTTCTTTTTCTTTTGCTGCCAGCTTAGCTTTTAGGTCCTTCTCATTTTCTATCAGTAGATTAGCATATTTTTCCCAATGTTTTTCTTTTTCTTCAAGTTTTAGCATCTTGTCTTTACAATCTATCAGTTCAGTGTTTAATGCTTCTTTTTCCTTCTCAAACTCTATCAATTCAGAGGTCTGAATAAGCTGAGTGGAAGGAATTTTCAATTTATTTTTAAGAACATGAACTTCTTTCTCTTATTCATAAAACAACTTTTGAGCCACCGCTCCTTTATCTGACTGGCCATCAACCTTCAATAAATCCTCCAACAACTTTTTAGTTTTGATTCAAAGGGCCTTGTTCTCAACCTTTTCTTTCTGTAGGAGGTCCTAAGCTTTCTTTTTATTGGACTCCAATTTAGATACATGTAATGTATATTTAAGCAATATTGTGTATATGATATCACCTATTTCTCTATGGAAGTGTATCATTAATATGGTAGGGATATTCCTTAATTTCACATTCACCTCTAATACCTTATTACCAATAGTCATGGCCAAACTCAGGGTATCTTTGGCATGATCCATTACAATTTTTAAAGTTACATCTAACTTTGGTGATTGCCTCACTTCTTCATATAATTTTACTATTTCATCAAAGGTTTTATCAGCCACTTCCCTGTAGGTGTTCAACCACTCCTCTTTTGATGTATACTTATTTGGGGTTGTTCCATCAAATACATACTTCTGAATCTCTAGACTAGTTACTTTAGATTTTTCTTGCTTTTGTTTACCTTTCACACTGCTCTTCTTCACCTGTATCATTTGTCCCTCTTGTCCAATTTTTGCTTCTTTATTGTACTAGCAGTGTCTTTCTTTAGTGTCCATGAAATCTGGATGTTCTCTCTTCTTTGAATTTCCTGAAAATCTTATTAATGATGAAGTATTACCAACAACTACAACTATGTTAGAAAGATCCATTGGGGGATAATTATTTCCAGGTATGGATGAGACAAAGTCTTGTTCCATGCTGATATTATCTAGGGTTTTGTTAGGATAATATTCCCAATTAGCTGCTTCTCTAAGTCCAACTACTTCAGTATGTTCAAAAGGATTATTTGTGTTTTCCTGTCTTCTTTTAGAGATTAACTGGTGTAGATCATAGTTTATAGCATCTCCCAAAGAAAACCCCATGCTTCTAATAATATTACTAATTATTGGTAGAGAAGCTCTACTTCTGACAACATACGACCCTTACTAAAAGGGAAATTTAATATCTAGACTCTTCCTGAAGTTTAATATGTGTTCTTCCTCAACTGTAAGCCTTTGTCTAAAAAATTCCAAATAAAATATTCTATTTGTCAGAAAGGATAGAAGAATATACAGTTGGTGCACAAATCCATATAACCTTATAATTGTTTCAGACTCTGAAACGAATCAGTCTCCTATCCTTTTACTAGGGGAAAGTTGCGATGTTTCCTTTATTTTTGGCAATTCCCTAGGAAATCTTTCCTGGAAGAAAATTCTGTATATTTATTCCATCAAATAATTCATGAACTTGCAATAATTTTGGGTCATTTCATCAGTGATTACCAACTCAAGAGACTGTAGTTATCTTCATTATGTGACTCAAGAACATCTTCAGCAAAAAGGACTGGAATCTGAAAACTATGGTATCGTGGAAGTTGACTAGCTGAGAATGACTATTCTTAGTGTAATTAGGAATATTGCACCTTCTGCGAACAGAAGTTGTTCCTCTGGTTTGAATGGTTCAGATCTAGAACAAATGAGTGAACGACAAAGGATGAAGACCTTCCCTAAATGTCGTAGACACTTAGAATGTTGCTTCAATAGTGAACCTATGTACCTACAAATAGATCAAACATACAAACACATCAAATCTACCATAAAATAATCTACTTATCCATGTTAGTGACTAAGGAATCTAACAACATGTACATGTGAAATCAAAACAATAGTAATGTGGGATGGAAATCAGCTTTGCATTAAAGATGTATGGAGAAGCTTACAACCATTGCCTTAGTGTTGAAAAGCATCTACACAAGACAAACACTTCATCCCCATAAGCTACAACTTTTCTCTCTATGCTCTCCAATGGCTTGGGCTAAGTGGTCAATCCAACAACATAACAATACCTCTATATTTCCCCCCCTCAACTATGGACATGAGCTTCTATTTATAAAGCTCAATGGATAGGAATAGTTGAGAGAATGGTGGGTGAGGTGGCTCTAAGATCCTACCATGGGGGATCTCAAGATCAACTGACCCATAATGATAGGGATAAGGAAGGACACGAGGCTCATGATCTAGAAGCCTCGAGAAACTTCTCTTTTTCTCATTTTACCTAGGGTACTTCTTTTCTTCTCTTATGACATAGTGGTTTAGATGAGAAACACTTTTGGACAAAAGATCATAGGCGGTGGCACCGTTCCCTGAAAACAGGATACAGGTGGTGCTGAGCAAGGTATTGCTCATGGGCCACAGGAAAAGTGCAGTGCTAAGTTTTTTCATGTAGAATTGACAAACAGAGTAAGTTTCCACTCTAAGTGTTGGGATTAAGGGAAAACATGGAAGTTAAGGGTCTTATCACATGATGGTGACAATATTTGGGTATAACACTCAACTAGGAACTCATTAAAATTAAGGAAACAATAATGAAAAGACTGACCTTGAAGTTCAGACTCAATTGGGCAAGTACTTAAGATAAACAAAAGACTCAACAGTGATTCTGTAACATAACCATTAGTGTCTAACCCCAAAAATTGACTGGCTAAATTTATACATGATTAGGTTTCTTCATTAAACAAAACCAGGTCAGTAGGGTAAGATAAAATTATAACTTCACTATCAGGCTTTAAACATGACTTCAAAAAGGTTTATTTAGTCTCGGCTACAGAATTTTTGAAGAAATGTATGATGTTGTATTCTTTGTATTGTTGGGATAAGTGACCAAAATCATCTAGGACAGATAGGGTTTTGTGGATAATAGAAGCCTAAATAGGGAAAAGGATCCTATAGTTAGGTTTATCCATTACGACTTCTTGAGCTGCAGAATAATTATTCGCACACCACTTAACAAATTCAGGGAAATTGGGGATTTGGTCAATAGAGAAAAAATAAAATAAAGATCTGAAACACCATTGGTGTCACTACCCTAGTCCTTAATAATTTTCAATTTATTTTTAGTCGTCTCAATTGTTCATTCAATAAAATTGTATCAGAAACTTCAAAATTTTTGTCTTCGAAGCTTTCCTCAACCTTCTAACAGGAACCCCCTAATTCTTCACTATCTGCCACTTCTACCACTTCTATTTCATCCATTTTTAGAAGTACTTGAAAAGTTTCAGGATGCCTACCTTGTTAATTAGCACAATGTTCTGACTCATCCATGTTGGCACTTTGCACACAGTCAAGGCTATCATCAATTCCAATGCTCAGAAAAAACAAACCTTTGAACTCCACATAGGTTCTTTTTATAATTTTTTATGTTTCATAACCATTGCGCATCTATCATAATATATAACGTAGATTTTTTTTCTTTGAAATATAAGCCATTCATGTGCAAGATCTCAATACTGAGACTCAACATTATCACCCTGCACAACTTGATTCGGTGAAATCAATATCAACCATTGATATACAATCTTCCTTCATTAGAACCATCCAACTGTGAAAAGCTTTAACATTCCACTAATCATTTTGAATCTAATCCATCGAGAAACTTTCATTTGCAAAATCCACCTTTTTCGTCGATCAAAACCCGACCACTATTACAACTGTTGATCAATGTGGCCCCTACCACTTTCCGTGGATTTCAATTTGGAATTTCTTCACGCTAGTTCAATATGCATAATTGTTTCCGACCATAGATCTATCTCCACTCACATCTTGTCTATCTAATATTTCCACTAGTTAACCAATTCTTCAAATTGAAAAAATTCCTTCATCTGAGCATGTCCAATATGTGAAATGATTTAGCACCATTAATATTTCCTTGTATCAATCTCATCCCTTCAAAGTTGCACCTTTTTAACTCCATTCTGTTGATGAGAATATTTTAATTTCTCCCCCATGTTTCAAAAAGTGAAAAGATCCACAACCGTAGATCAAATCCCTCTATTCATGTGATGATCCATGATGAAAGATCATGCTAACCCATTAATCTAAAGAGCGCTTCCACAAAAATTTCAAATATAGTGCTAATAGGAGTCACCTAGACACTTGCAGACAATCATCTTATGTAGAAATTGAAATACGAATAGGAAGGAAACTTGATAAAACTAGTTTATCACGATTGATCCAAGCTTGGTCTTCTCCTCTCTTAGTCTCTCTCAAAGCTTTCAAGGCTTCTCTAATTCACCTGCAAAGAACAAATTCTTCCAGTAATATATTGTATATATATCAATGGTTAATGAGATGCATATTCAGAATAAAATAATTAAAACAATTCATAATCCATCATATACAAGAATGCAACAATACAAAGATTGGAAGAATAACTTTCTTTATTAATAAACAGAGAATGGTGATATTACAACCCAACTTCTGAAACAAGGACTCCTTATGCAAAACAAGGACCCTAAGTTCTGTTGCTCAAATATCTCTGAAGGAATACCACTAACATAACTTTTCTCTTCCAATAATGATTGATTATCCCCATCCCATGCCTTCTATTTATACATGGGGAAATAGAGAGGTTTTGAAGCTTAGGATGGTTGAGACAGTTCAGATAGTTATGATTAGGGATTCAACTGATCTCGACTAACCAAGATTTATTTTTTTATCATTAAATTAAGGTACAGATGAGTATTAATATAGGAAAGGCACATATGACACGCTCCTTGATTTAAGGTAACTCATGTGTTCAATGTACGCATGGGTTGCAATGCAAACAATCACATGTGACATGCGGGTTTCAATGGAAATAGTCACATGTGCAACTCTAATCACCAAATAAAAATATATTGTGTTGGTCAAGAGATTATGTATCATCAGTCATGCACATCTATAATGTTTAGGCTAATTCAATCCTATTTGTCCTTTTATGTCCTGACATATTGGATGTCAATACTCAGACAAAGGCCATTTTGGTTGATAACAGAGGTAGCAGAGAATGAAACTTGTAGGTTGGATTAATTTCATGTATTGCATGAATTCAAGGATGTTTTTCATGATGAAATTCGAGGTCTTTGTCCAAAGAGAGACATGGATTTTACAATTTACCTTGTTCTTGGAGCAGCACCAGTGTCCAAGAGACCCTACAGGATGAGCACACCAAAATTTCTATGTCACATACCCATACCCCGATTATTATGTGGAATTAAAAATTTCCTACGAAACCTTTATCATTATTTGAACATAGGGCATGGAAATGAAACACTCCTCAACATTCATGTTCTGATACCACACAATTCACCCATGTGTTGATATTGATTCCATCAAATCAAGTTGTGCAGGGTGATAATGTGAGTCTCAGTATTGAGATCTTGCACATGAATGGCTTATATTTCAAAGAAAAACAAATCTATGGTATAGATTACAGGATATGTGCAATGGTTACGAAACATAAAAAAATATAAAAACATCTACGTGGAGTTTAGAGGTTTGTTTTTTCTGAGCATTGGAAATTGACGATAACCCTGACTGTGTGCAAAGTGCCAATGTGGACAAGTCGAAACACTGTGCTAAATAACAAGGTAGGCATCCTGAAAATTTTGAAGTACTTCTAAAAATGGATGAAATAGAAGTGGTAGATAGTGAAGAATTAGGGGTTTCTTGTCAAAAGGTCAAGGAATCTTTCAAAGACAAAAATGTTGAAGCTTATGATACCATTTTACTGAATGAAATAATTGAGACGGCTAAAAATAAATTGAAAATTCTTAACGACCAGGGCACTAACCAGACCCCCAATTTCCCTAAATTTGTCGAGTGGTATGCGAATAATTATTCTGTATCTCAAGAACTCATCATGGATAAACCTAAGTATAGGATCCTTTTCCTTATTCATGCCTCTATTATCCACAAAACCCTATCCGTCCCAAATGATTTTGTTCATTTATTTCAGATGTACAAAGAAGAAAACATCATACAATTCTTCCAAAAGTCTACAGATGAGAGTAAGGAAACCTTTTTGAAGTCATGCTTAAAGCCTGATAGTGAGGTTATAAGTTTATCTTACCCTCTTGACCTGGTTTTGTTTAATGAAGAAACCCATCCATGTATAACTTCAGCCAGTCAATTTTTGGGGTTAGACACTAATGGTTATGTTACAGAGTCATTGTTGAGTCTGTTGTTTGTCTTAAGTACTTTCCTAGTTGAGTATGAACTTATAGGTAAGTATTTCTAGTCTTGTTTCCTTAAGTTTGATGAGTTCCTAGCTGGGAACATTCATTCTCAATTATTCAACTTCCACGATACCAGAGTTTTTAGATTCCAGTCCTTTTTGTTGAAGATGCTCTTATCACATAATGAAGATAAATTGCCATTTCCTGAATTGGTACTCACTGATGAAATGACCCAAGATTATTGCAAGTTCATGAATTGTTTGATGGCATAAATATATAGCATTTTCTTTCAGGAAAGATTTTCGAGGGTATTTCCAGAGATGAAGGAAACATTGCAACTATCCCTTGGTAAAAGGACATGAGATTGGTTCCTTTCAGAGTCTAAAACAATTATAAGGTTTTCTATATTTGTGCACCAGCCGTATATTCTTCCAGCCTTTTTGACAACTAGAATATTTTCTTTGGAATTTTTTAGACAAAGGCCTACAGTTGAGGAAGAACACATCTTAAACTTCAGGAAGATTCTAGATATTAAATTTCCCTGGGAGGAAGGGCCATATGTTTTCAAAAGTAGAGCTTCTCTACCAATAATTAGTAATATTCTCAGAAGCATGGGGTTTTCTTTGGGAGCTGTTACCACCTAAGTTGTACTTAGTGGTTTTTTATCAAGTGATCCTAGTGAACCGGACAAGGATAACTTGTTCGGATTTCAGAAGACCTTCAGTCTTGCTTTTGGGAAGCTTTGTTGTACTATATCACATGTTCATACCCCATGGGGGAATTGTAATAAATGTTATTGCATGATAATGTCTGTAAAAGAATCGGTCTCTTAGAATTTAT
Source organism: Pseudotsuga menziesii (assembly GCA_001517045.1). NCBI lineage: Eukaryota > Viridiplantae > Streptophyta > Pinopsida > Pinales > Pinaceae > Pseudotsuga > Pseudotsuga menziesii. The sequence goes on from LPNX010692339.1 coordinate 70,164, forward strand.
TTGTCAATTCGATTAGCCCAGGGTGTTTTTTCCCTTGGTTATTATTGGTTGTTGAATAAACGACTGATAATTTCTGAGTTTTTCACTCCATACCTCCAAAGTTGGGGTGGTCGGCTTGGAATTTAGGCCTACTGAGGTTATTAGAGTCTATGTTTCAATGTATAAACATGCTAGGCATCATGGTCGAGTCATATGAACATGTCTAAGTCCCCCTAGGTTTTTTCAACTTTTTTAATTTTTTAATTTTTTAGTGTTTTTTATTAATATTTAATTTTTCCAAAACATAGGCTATTTTTTAATAGTTTAATTAGAAAAATTGGTTTTGTAATAAAAGTGGTCCAAACAATTAGTTTCAGTCATGTAGGTGCTCATTTTCAAGCTAATAGCACCATGTAAACCCATGGACCCAATTTTTTCAGGTTTTGAGTGATTTTCCATCACTCAGGTCAGAAATCCCCAAAAATCAATTATTGATTATTTTAATTAATAAATTGATGAATAATGGAGCAAATCCAAAATCCTAGATCAGTGGATTCTCAGCCGATTTGATTGAAATCAGTCAGATCTGAACCAGATTGACTGGATCTGACAAATCCTTGACTGAAGGAGGTGATCTGGACAAATCCATACTTGAAATTCAGCATCCTTTATGGGGAATTGCACCCTCTCTCTCTCCTCCACATGTGTGGGCTCCCCTAGAAGCTCTGTGGATTGATGTGTTAGTCTGTGGGTTGATGTGTCAGCTCAATCATCCCCCCGATTGACAAGTAGGCTCAGTGGAAGCTCAGTTCAGCGTCAGATCAGGCATTGATGGACTCCATTTCAGCTGCAGTGGTTTGTCTCCTTGGGATTTGCGCCCCCCCTGGGCTAGATCTCCTTTTTTTGTATAAATAAATCTCAGGCTGCCTCTTCCAAGCTAGTTAGAGTTGGATTGAGGAGCTGTTTCCATTGTAAAACTGCTATATTTTGTGAATAAAGAAAATTTGGAGGCTATACCATGTAGTGCATGTGTTTTTGTGGATTCCCAGCATTATGCTGCTAATGTGGTAACTGTAATTTCTTTCCAATTTCTGTGCTATTTTTGTTTTCTGGCTTCAAGGATTCGGTTGAATCAAGTAAGGGTGTAAACTAGGAAAATTATATTGCTTTCTCTTTTTTATCCATATTATGTATGCTCAAGAATTTCAATTATAAGCTTAAATAAGATTATTTTCCCATGAGCTTTCATTTTTGTTGCTTTATACATCTATATCCAGATCTCATGAGGTGTTGTGCAGGATTGTGTTATCTAGTTGTAGGTTCCCAATTGGATGAAGGTGTGGATCAAGATTGACACCATTCCTTATCCAATAATCTCAAGACTCTGTCCCTCAGCGCTCCACAAAATGGACTCCTTTCAGCTTGTTCCATTCAAGCAACAAGCCGACCTTCTCTTTTCTTTTTCTCCTTTCTTTAAAAAATCAATCTTCCGGTTACCTGTTTCTTCCTCTTATGATCAGATATAGTTCTAAGAATTGAATATTTATTGTTAGATGTAGTTCATAAGAGTCTTGCTGCTTAGATCTGTAATTTCATAAAGAATATCATTTCATAAAAGATAGATCTAGGTGTAGGAATTTCCTTTTATGCAAGTAGCTAAATCATAGATTTGAAGCTTCCTCATAAGGTAGTTTCTTTTTTTGGTATTTAAAGATTTAAATTCTGCAATAAAATTTCATATCTCATTGTCTTGCTTTCCTTGGTTCCTTTTTGCAAAACTAGATTAGCCCCTTTTAACAATTTTTTACTTAGTTTTTTTTGGTAACTAGCGTGGTGACCCAAAACAGTTTTAAAGTGTTTTTGGGAACATTTGGTTTTAATTGATTTATTTTTTTTAATCAGTTTTAACAAAAAATAGAAGAATACTCGGCCCATTTTCCGACTCTTGGGCGAACCAGAGCTTCTCGGAGGCTTCCCCCACTGCTGTGATTTTAGTTTAGTTTGTTACAAGCTTGTTGTAAGCCTTCAAATCCCAGATAACAAGAAACAAAGTGCATAATTTATTTTTCTGATATTGTAACCAATAATAATAAAAATAATCATTTCAAGTAGGCTCTTTCGATCCCACTCACCATCCCCCCAGGGGGGATCCGTGTTCGTTTCACCTTTTTGCATTTTTTCCCATTTTTTCTCTAGCTTAGTATTGTTATGTAGGATTGTATACTTTGATAAAATATTTCATTATTCCATATTTTAATTTCAAAATTAATCATACTACTTACCCCATGACTTCCCGATTGACCCGCAAGGGGAAAGAGATGCATGGGAGGACTAATTAGAAAACTGAAATTGTGTATATTTGATTCCTTTTTCATCAATTGTTTCATTAGATATAATAAAATTAACCCCTCCTTGATTCCCCAATTGAGATCCACTTGGATCGAAAGAGGTTCCTCGAGGGTTTTCTTTTTAACAAGAACACCTCCTTAAAAATTTACTAAAAGTAACAAAGACCCTAGTGTGTATGCTCTGTACTTAGCTGCGGTTCATCCAATCAGTCAAGCTGCATCAAAATCACTTGAGTGACTAGAATAATTAGGATTCACTCTCCCCAAATTGACAAACCATTAGGAGAAAATCCAACGCCTCGATCAAACCATTATGGTGGCAAAATACCTAAAGGAAGCAAGAACTCCTGAAAAGTGACCTTGGGGCACCGATCTCTGTTACACCTTTGAGTGCATTATGAACAACAACCTCAGAGACTCCATTCATCCCACATATTCCTTGCGGGTAGCCATGACAGTTTAGTTTTGGACACACTTCAAGTACCCCCTAGGTATATCTGGATTCCCCTCGCCTAAGTTAAATTGCTCATCTTCACATTAATTTAAAATTAACCAAGATACAATTGCACAACATTTATTTCAGCACTTACAAGAACTCTTAAAATATTTTCAACTCCATTTTTGGCACTGGTCAATTGTTTATTTCTTTCAATCTATATGCGATTGTGTGTTATTTTGTGCTTACTTGTGATTATCTTATCTAGTTATTTTGTTGTTTACAATTGTTAAGTCAAAATCCTAAAAGACATACTATTTAATACCATCATCATACAAAATAATTTTGCCTTAGTAACTTAATAGGGTCTACCCCCCTTGGCTTCATTAGGAGTTGAGCCTAAACGGAGGAGTCAAGAACAAGGTGACAGCCTTGACTCGAGACTTGCCCCGAAGGACACACCAAGTGGCTTGAAGATTTCTACCACATGACCTAGGTGTATGAAAGGCGGTAACACTTTTTGGCGCCATTTCCAGGGATAAATCTTTTTATTCCCGAGTATGACTTAACTTAACTTGTTTCTAAACAACTAAAAAGATAGAAATTTTTTATTGATCTAGTCTTTAAAAAACATAAAAATTAAAACTTGATCCATCTAGTGACTCCACTGTCTAACATCCCTTCAAGAATTTCTACTCGAAGAAACCGCCGACAATTATTCAATCCTCTCCCTGATCCTGAAAGGTTTATTAGGGAAAGATTGAATAGGTAGACTTCCCGTAGAAACCTTGAAAATTTAGGAGACCAATCCCTCTCAGATATCCATCAAATATTTGTAGAGAGTCATGTTCACCAATCTCAAGAAATGACGGAATTGTTCAAACCCCTTGACTTTTCTCAGATAGCAGGTGCTCCCCATGCCATTCCAAAAGATGCTATCAAGAAGCTCCCCATATTTCAGGGAAATAATGCCATCATTGCCAAGTCTCACCTTTGAAAGTTTGAAAAGCACCTGGTCAGTTATTGCAATGATGCTACCCATGACCATGATGATGTCAAAATGAAGCTCTTTGTTTTATCCTTAGAAGATGATGCTGAAGAATGGTACCTCGGCCTAGATGATGATTCATATAAAACTCTTAGTAAATTCCTAGAGGGTTTTAAGAAGAAATGGGGAGAAAATAAAGAACCAAGACATCTACTTGCTGCCCTTCATAACATAAAGAAGATGGAGAATGAAACCATGGATGAATTTAACACTAAGTTTAGGCATGTGGTTGTGGACCTCCCTAAAAAAATTAAGCCAAATGATGCCTCCATCCTCATATCTTACATCGAATCTTTCACTGGTGATTTTAGGTACCAGTTAAGAGACAAAGAGTCAGCCAATCTAAAAACTGCTCAGGAATTGGCCGAGAAAATAAAAAAGAATACACAATATTTAGTCAAATCCAACATTCCAGGTTACACTAAGGGAAAATCCGTTGAATCAGAAGAAAAGGTAGCCTCTAAAGATCCCATGGAAAAGGTAATAGACATGATAAAAGACTTGGTTACTAGTCAAAACTAGCTTATGGAAAATCAGTATGAACAACTGAATCTTATGCACAATAGAATAATCACGACGGAAAGAAATAATGGACCTAGGAACTTTCAACCTAGGCAGAATCAGATGTATCAAAAGAAGTTTCCTTAGTAAGAGCCTAGGATTCCAAACCAGTTAGACTCAGCTAACATGGTAGAAGAAGTAATTCCATGGTCTAGACCCTGTGAACAATTCCACCAAGAAAGCACTTGTTATGTTGCAAATCAAGTCATGGAACATGGACTTCCTGAGGTCAGTAATTAGGAAACAACTTCAAGCGAGCCTGATCATATATACATGGTAGGCCAGGCCTACCCTTTGTCACCAGCTAAATAGTACAAACCTAAGGATGAAACCATTGCATAATATTATAGTGAAACTTATGATGTAAACTGTAATATACATGACGGGACTCCGATGTGTTCTCCATATAATGATGACAGTCTGGAAGGTTTACTGCCTTGTGACCTTTTCTTTGAAGAAGATGAGTATGAAAACAAGGACAAGTATAGCTTGGAGCATGATATAAGTGACGAAGACTCCCTTATCCCTGACAAAGATGTTGATGAGGAGTCTTGGACATTCATGGAAATTCCAGTCTATGACATGAATAAAGAGGAAAATAATGAACTAGAAACTTTTGATGGTTTTGTTGATTTTTCTGTTTATGGCATATCTAAAGGAGAGAGCATGGACCATGTGGCCTTGGGAAACTTTGATATGAAAAAAGGGCATGCATTATATCCACATGATCAGTCTAAGACATATATCAGTATCAGTAATGAAGACAAAGAGAACTTGATATCAACAATGGGGAATCCATCATATCTAACATAGATGATGGTGATGACTATGGGGATTTTTGTGGATATCTTATTAAGAATCCTATATATGCTATATCCAGCAAGGGGAGTGTCTATTTGGAAATTTGTGGAAGTCCAATCTACTATACTTCCATAAAGGGAAGCATGGATCAGGAGACCTTGGAAAATCCTACTATGGAAAAGCAACATTCAAAACTCGTATATGATCATTCAGAGTCATATCATGTATAGCCATAAAAACGTATCAATAATGAAGACATGGAGAAGCAGTGTTGTGAAAATACAAATGTGATGTAGTTAGTAGAATATCAATCTCAACTATCATCTTCACATATAGAGTTTCCTCATGATTTGGAGCCGCTTGGGGCTTATATAGTGAATTATCATCCGGTAAGCCTTGATGATTAGTATGATGGTGTAGTCAATCTGCCTCATTATTTCGATTTATACATCAACCCTGTCCAGTCATGGATAGAAGCATCCCCTGTCCAGTCATTGATGACATTATTCATGCCTATGATTTCCCATCCATCCCACCCCTTCCGGATCATCACGCAGGTTTTCATTTTCTGAATAAAGTATCCTTACTTTGGCTGGTGACCAAAGACAAGGAATTTTTTTTTTATGTTAATAAAATGCTTAGGTGGTTGCATTGGATTTCTTATTACACTTAACCCTTTTTGATATCATGCTTAGAGTAGGAAAATAAGCTCCTTGAAAAACAGCATTTACTTTACACATTTTTTGTACTTAGCTATCATCAAACATTTCTTTCATTAGTTAGTTACATTTATTTTGTTTAAATAAATCAGCTTAATGGTTCATTTGGTTTTTTATGTAAAGCTTGTGTTACTGAGGTTTTCTTGTCAAGTTGAGATGTTTTTACAGGGTGTATAAACCAGAGATTTTGTTGTTCTCGTATCCTCTCCTTGCGCTATGACCAGATCGAGCACATGTCCAACAGTTGGAGCCAGAATGTTACCACCTAAGTTGTACTTAGTGGTTTTTTATCAAGTGAGCCTAGTGAACTAGACAAGGATAACTTGTTCGGACTTCAAAAGACCTTTAGTCTTTCTTTTGGGAAGCTTTATTGTACTATATCACATGTTCATACCCCATTGGGGAATTGTAATAAATGTTCTAGCATGATAGTGTCTGTAAAAGACTCAGTCTCTTAGACTTTATTTGTCAATTCGATCAGCCCAGGGTGTTTTTTCCCTTGGTTATTATTGGTTGTTGAATAAACGACTGATAATTTCTGAGTTTTTCACTCCATACCTCCAAAGTTGGGGTGGTCAACTTGGCATTTAGGCCTATTGAGTTTATTAGAGTCTATGTGTCAATGTATAAACATGCTAGGCATCATGGTCGAGTCATATGAACATGTCTAAGTCCCCCTAGGTTTTTTCGACTTTTTTATTTTTTTAATTTTTTCAGTGTTTTTTATTAAAATTTAAATTTTCCAAAACTTAGGCTATTTTTTAATAGTTTAATTGGAAAAATTGGTTTTGTAATAAAAGTGGGCCAAATAATCAGTTTTAGTCATGTAGGTGCTCATTTTCAAGCTAAGAGCACCATGTAAACCCATGGACCCACTTTTTTCAGGTTTTGAGTGATTTTCCATCACTCAGGTCAGAAATCCCCAAAAATAAATTATTGATTATTTTAATTAATAAATTGATGAATAATGGAGAAAATCCAAAATCCTAGATCAGTGGATTCTCAGTCAATTTTATTGAAATCAATTAGATTTGAACCAGATTGACTGGATCTGACAAATCCTTGACTGAAGGAGGTGATTTGGATAGATCCAAAGTTGAAATTCAACATCCTTTATGGGGAATTGCACCCTCTCTCTGTTCTCCACACATGTGGGCTCTCCTAGAAGCTCTGTGGATTGATGTGTCAATCTGTGGGTTGATGTGTCAGCTCAATCATACCCCTTATTGATAAGTAGGCTCAGTGGAAGCTCAGTTTAGCTTCAAATCAGGCATTGATGGACTCTCCTTCAGCTGCAGTGGTTTGTGTCCTTGGGATTTGTTCCCCCTAGGATGGATCTCCTTTTTTTTGTATAAATAAAGCTTAGGCTACCTCTTCCAAGCTAGTTAGAGTTGGATTGAGGAGCTGTTGCCATTGTAGTACTACTATATTTTGTGAATAAAGAAGCTTTGGAGGCTATACCGTGTAGTACATGTGTTTGTGTGGATTCCCAGCATCATGCTGCTAATGTGGTAACAACAATTTATTTCCATGACTGGATAGGGACTACTTCTATCCATGACTGGACAGGGTTGATGTACAAATCAGGATAATGTCATCAATGACTGGACAGGGACTGCTTCTATCCATGACTGGACAGGGATGATGTACAACTCAGAATAATGTCGTCAATCTATATGTGATTGTGTGTCATTTCATGCTTACTTATGATTATCTTATTTGGTTATTTGTTGTTTACAATTGTTAAGTCAAAACTCCTAAAAGACATACTCTTTAATACCATCATCATACTAAATAATTTTCCCTTAGTAACTTAATAGGGTCTACCCCCCTTGGCTTTGTTAGGAGTTGAGCCTAAACGGAGGAGTCAAGAACAAGGTGACAGCCTTGACTCAAGACTTGCCCCCAAGGACACATCAAGTGGCTTGAAGATTTATGCCACGTGACCCAGGTGTGTGAAAGGCGGCAACAGGAGCTTTATCAACTATGATCCACACCAGGTAATCTCTAAAAGAAGACAGGAAAACAAAAATAATTCTTTTGAACATAATGAAGTAGCTGAACTCAAAGAGGTAGCTAATTGGGAGGATTATCCTAACAAAACCCCAGATGATATCATCATGGAACAAGACTCTGTCTCTTTCATACCTGGAAATAATTTCCCCCCAATGGATCTTTTTAACATAGTTGCAGTTGCTAGTAATATTTCATCATTAATAATATTTTCAGGAAATTCAAAGAAGAGAGAACATCCAGATTTCATGGACACTAAAGAAGCAGACACTGCTAGTACACCGAAGAAGCAAAAAATTCAACAAGAGGGACAAATGGTACAGGTGAAGAAGAGTAGTGTGAAGGGTAAACAGAAGCAAGAAAAATCCAAAGTAATTGGTCTAGAGCTTCAGGAATATGTATTTGATGGAGTAACCACAAATAAGTATACATCAAAAGAGGAGTGGTTGAATACCTACATGAAGGTGATTGATAAAATTTTTGATGAAACAATAAATTATACAAGGAGGTGAGACAATTTCCAATGCCAGATGTAACTTTAAAAACTGTAAGGGATCATGCCAAAGATACCCTAACTTTGGCCATGACTATTGGAAATAAGGTATCATAGGTGAATGTGAACTTAGAGAATATCCCTACCACAGATTTGATACACTTTCATAGAGAAACATGTGATATCATATACATAAGATTTCTTAAATATACATTACAGGTGTCTAAACTAGAGTCCAATAAAAAGAAAGCCCAGGACCTCCTATGGAAAGAAAAGGTTGAGAACAAGGCCCTTCGAATCAAAATTAAAAAGTTGCAAGAGGATTTATTAAAGGTTGATGGGCAGTCAGACAAAGGAGCAATGGGTCAAAGGTTGTTTAATGAAAAATAGAAAGAAGTTCATGTTCTAAAAAAGAAATTGAAAATTCCTTCCACTCAGCTTATTCAAACCTCTGAATTGACAAAGTTTGAGAAGGAAAAAGAAACATTAAACCTTGAATTGATTGATTGTAAAGCCAAGCCGTTAAAGATTGAAGAAAAAGAAAAACATTGGGAAAAAGATGCTAATATTCTGATAGAAAATGAGAAGGACCTAAAAGCTAAGTTGGCAACAAAAGAAAAAGAATTACAAGAAAAATGTGAAGAAATTGAAAATCAATCTGTTGTTCCTTCTGTAGAAACAGATGCAACCTCTCTTTCTAAAGCAATGTCTCAGGTAAACCTAAAAGATGTAGAACTCACAGATTTAAAGCAACAGAACAAGAATATAGAAGAGACAATTTTGGAAAGAGAACAAGAGAAGGAGGATGTAGAGGAAAAGTATCAAGTACTAATGAATCCAAATACCAAGTTAAAAAAGCAGGTCGTTCGCCAAATTGTGTTGCAAGGGGCCAGGCACATGATTTGGGATAATATTATTCTAGAAGCTAATAAATTTAGACCATATTTAGATTATATTGCAAATCAAGAGGATGCTCTGAAAGTAGCCAAATGGAAAATTTTGATAGTAAAACAAGAATTAAATAAGAAGCCAATGGGTAGTATGTCATAATGTTATGAACTTTTAAGTACCTTATCAGAAGATCAAGTTAGAAGTTTTGTTATCCAAGATAGAGTTCTTATTATCTCTTGGGCTAGAAAAGTAATTGGAAAATATAGAATGTTGGATACTCTACAGGCTAAAGTTGATATTATGTCATAAAATAAAATAAGTGATTAATTTATTTACTCCATTGGTAAGCAAATGAATCCTTTCTTCTGGGAGGAAAAAGCACCATTATTGGCTCAAAAGGAATATATGGATAAATTGGTCAATTGCAAGTCAGATCACAATAAGTTTGAAGATATGCAGAAGGCTATGTCTAGAAGAGTTGTGTTTGATAAATTGGCCGAATATTTCGAGTTATTATTTGATTTTAAAGTCTCGTGTGCCAAGGTGCCTAATTTTTCATATATAGACGACATGTAACTCAAGTTTCTGGCACATGACATGGTTGTTGCATATTTTCCTAAACCTGAACATTGGATAATAGTTCAACAATACGGATCAACTAAATATAAGTTACAACCATGAAGACATCAAGGAAGACAACACAAAAGGATTTTCAGCGAAAGGATATAATTTGTGATAAAATGTTATTTTAAAAATCATTAGTTAAGAAGTCTTGTTAGCTTGGAACTATTTTGTAGTAGATAAATGGTTTGACACATGTAATAATTGGTTGAAACCATTAGACAGTTAGGTTTATTGTTCATCCCAAGGAGAAATTGTATAAGTATTCAGACATATGATTTGGGATAAGATTATTCTAGAAGCTAATAAGTTTAGACCATATTTAGATTATATTGCATATCAGGAGGATGCTCTGAAAGTATATTTAGATTATATTTAGATTATATTGCATATCTATTTTGTTGAAACCATATTTAGATTATATTTAGATTATATTGCATATCTATTTTGTAGTAGATAAATGGTTTGACACATGTAATAATTGGTTGAAACCATTAGACAGTTAGGTTTATTGTTCATCCCAAGGAGAAATTGTATAAGTATTCAGACATATGATTTGGGATAAGATTATTCTAGAAGCTAATAAGTTTAGACCATATTTAGATTATATTGCATATCTGGAGGATGCTCTGAAAGTAGCCAAATGGAAAATTTTGATAGTAAAACAATAATTAAATAAGAAGCCAATGGGAGTATGTCATAATGCTATAAACTTTTTAAGTACCTTATCAGAAGATCAAGTCAAAAGGTTTGATATCCGAGATAGAGTTCTTATTTTCTCTTGGTCTAGAAAAGTAATTGGAAAATACAAAATGTTGGATACTGTATAGGCTAAAGTTGATATTATGTCATAAAATAAAATAAGTGATTAATTTATTTACTCCATTGGTAAGCAAATTAATCCTTTCTTATGGGAGGAAAAAGGACCATTGTTGTCTCAAAAGGAATATTTGGATAAAATGGTCAATTGCAAGTCAGATCACAGTAAGTTTGAAGATATGCAGAAGGCTCTGTCTCGAAGAGCTGTGTTTGATAAATTGGCCGAAGAGTTCGATTTATTATTTGATTTTAAAGTCTCATGTGCCAAGGTGCCTAATTTTTCATATACAGATAACATGTAACTCAGAGTTCTGGCACATGACATGGTTGTTGCATATTTTCCTAAACCTAAACATTGGAGAATAGTTCAACAATATGGATCAACTAAATATAAGTTACAACCATGAAGAAATCAAGGAAGATAGTGCAAAAGGAGTTTCAGTGAAAGGATATAATTTGTGATAAAATGCTATTTTAAAAATCATTAGTTAAGAAGTTTTGCTATCTCATAACTATTTTGTAGTAGATAAATGCTTTGACACATGTAATAAATGCTTGAAACCATTAGACAGTTAGGTTTATTGTTCATCTCAAGGAGAAATTGTATAAGTATTTATACATTTGATGAAGAGAGGGTTGGAACCCATGAGATTTTGGAAACTTGTGTATTTAAGAATTTCTTTAATTACAGTGCTGAAAGTTGGCATTTTTCAGAGATTCATGTGTTATGTCATGTTGCAGTCTATACTTTCCCTTCTTATGTGAATGTTTTTCCAGTTTTATCTCTCCATTATGTTTTCCTTCATGTCTAAAATGAGAGTATAATAGTTTATAATTCCTATTTACTATGCATTAGCTGTTCTTTTCAGATTTCCACAAAACCTTTCTTCTCAAGTTGATATAGAATTCATTTTACAATGCTCTTTGTTAATGGTTTGTTCATGTTCTTCCTTTTTCACCAGACTATCAAATTTTGATTGTGAGTGAGTAGCTACCTTTCCTCTATTTAAAATTTCCATACAAAAGCTCTGCTTATCTATATTCATATTTTGACTCCATAGTCGAATGGTCATGTGTTCAGTTTCAACCAATTTTACCAATTACAAAAAAATTTGCTTATACATATCTCGCCTTGTTAATATTTTGTGAGAGATCCCTCTCGAAAGAGAAAAAGGCCAGTTTTCTCTTTAAAAGTGGTTTTTTCTATTACGTGGGAATAGCCTTTACAATCTTGGGTAATTTTTCAATGTTAACAGATGTTCCAATTGCATGGAATCCTCCAGCTTCCATGTAGCTTCTTCAGGACCGCAGTGCTTCCTCTACACCATTATATATCTAATGGCATGATATGGAACTCTTCCAAGTCCTTGATTGCATGTATCAACACACACCACATGATCCTTTCCTAGTCTTGGAGAATCCTTCTCCTCTGTTTGGAACATTTCCAGTGTCTTTGGAAACCAACAATACCTATGCTTAAGAAATGAGTCAATTTCCATGTCAATATTCATAATATTTGAAAAAATCATAGATGAATCACATGCACATATATATTGATATAAAATCAACAAAAAGTTTCCAAATGAACCAAATACTTATCTGCATAACTAGCTTATTTTGGTTCGACAAGTCTTCGACTGGCTTTATACAACCATGGAACTCACAACCCTCCCCCACCCCGCACTTAGGTGTGCATTAAAGGGTATCCAAATTTATACAAGCCTTGGATCACCTAAAAATACCTTTCAACCTGTTACCACCTAAGTTGTACTTAGTGGTTTTTTTCAAGTGATACTGGTGAACCGGACAAGGTTAACTTGTTCAAACTTCAAAAAGACCTTTGGAAGTACTTCTGGGAAGTGTTGGTTGTACTATATCACATGTTCATACCCCATGGGGAAATTGTAATAAAAGTTATAGCATGATAGTGTCTGTAAAAGACTCGGTCTCTTAGACTTCATTTGTCAATCCGATCAGCCCAAGGTGTTTTTTCCCTTGGTTATTATTGGTTGTTGAACAAACGACTGATAATTTCTGAGTTTTTCACTCCATACCTCCAAAGTTGGGGTGGTAGGCTTGGCATTTAGGCCTATTGAGATTATTAGAGCCTATGTGTCAATGTGTAAGCATGCTAGACATCATTTTTGAGTCATATGAACATGTCTAAGTTCCCCTAGGTGTTTTTCAATTTTTCAATTTTTTAGTTTTTTCAGTGTTTTTTTATTTAAATTAATTTTTTCCAAAACTTAGGCTATTTTTAATAGTTTAATTGGAAAAATTGATTTTGTAATAAAAAGTGGGCCAAATAATCGGTTTCAGTCATGTAGGTGCTCATTTTCAAGCTAAGAGCACCATGTAAACCCATGGACCCACTGTTTCCTAAGTTTTGAGTGATCTTCCATCACTCGGGTCAAAAAGCCCCAAAAATCAATTATTGATTATTTTAATTAATAAATTGATGCATAATGGAGCAAATCCAAAATCATAAATCAGTGGATCCTCAGCCGATTTGATTGAAATTAGTCAAATATGAAGCAGATTGACTGGATATGACAAATTCTTGACTGAAGGAGGGGATCAAATTAGATCCAGAGTTGATCTACAGCTGTCTTCATGGGAAATCATGCCCTCTATCTCTCCTCCACATGTGTGGACTCTCCTGGATGCTCTGTGGACTGAGGTGTCAGTGTATGGGTTGATGTGTCAGCCTAATCAAGCCCATGGTTGACAAGTAGGCTCAATTCAGCTTCAGTCTTGCATTGATGAACTCTCCATTAGTTGATTTCACTTGATTCCATGAGGAATTGCCCCCCCCTGGGCTGGATGGCCTGTAATTTGTATATATCCTGCTTGAGGCTCCCTCTTTCAAGCTAGTCAGAGCTGGACTAAAGGGCTTGCCATTGTAATACTGTTGTAATCTTTTGATTATTGAAATAAAGAATCTTTGGAGGCCAAATGGTGTAATGTTCTCATATTTGTGGATTAAGCATTGTCTTACGGCTATTAATGTTGCCGGCTTTTCTCTCAATTTCTGCATCTGAACCATGTCTGGCTTGAACGATTCAGCTGAATCAATAGGAGTATAGTTGGGAAAGTAAGGTTACTTATTTTTCTTATATCTCACAAAATATATGTTAGATGATCTTTATTATACATGTTTAATAAGTTTATTTGCATGTAATTCTTGTTTCTTTTTCATATATATATCCAGATCTCATGAGGTTTTGTCCAGGATTGTGTGTTTAGCTTTCAGGTAGCAAGGATTGGACGAGCTGTGGATCTAAGGATTGGATGAGCTATGGATATAGTTTGACTCCACTACACATACAAAATTTTTCTAAAGAAATTTCCCCTCTGCATTCCACTAACAAGTTTCCTTTGCAGATATGCTTCAACAACAAGCACCTTTCTTCCCCTTTCTCTCCTTTAAAAAATCTACAAGTTTTGTTCAAACTGGTTACTTATAAGGTTTATTATTACTCTGAACTATTTCATTAAGAAAAATACAAATATATCTGGTTAGTAAGACCCATTCCTAAGTCTATATCTTTGTTTTTTTTTGCACATAAAGTTCAATTTTAAGAGATCTAGCTAAAATTACCATATTTTCGCAAGCATTTAAACGAAAACTAGTAGCTTGTTGTTAAGGTAGTTTCATTTTCTGCATGATAAAATTTAACATTATGCAATAAAAGTGCATATTTCATTGGCTGCACAAACAGAAATCCAAGATCCCAAGGAAATCTTGCATTCCTTGGTTCCTTTTTCGCCTGTTTAGCTAGTTTTAACTTCATTTTTTTTGAGATAAGGTAGGCTGATCCAAACGTACTCTTAAAGTGATTTTGGGAATATGTTATTCTAACATTCTCTTTGTCTTTTATCAGGTCTGACAGAAATGAAAGGAAGCTTCTGTCCGAAGTGGCCTCAGGAGCGTTCAAATCCCCCCAGGGGTCTCCCTTTACACTAAAATCTTAAATTTTTTGCAAAATTGTAAGATATTGGTTTCATCCTGTATAAGAAACAAGAAGTTTATAATATTTCAGTTTACTGATATTGTAACAAATAATAAATAAAATTATTTTTGGAATAGGCTCTTTCGAGCCCATTCCCCATCCCCCCTGTGGGGATTTGCGTCAGTGTACTTTTCGTCGCTTTCTGCTTATTTCTTTGTTAAATTAGCATTGATCTAATTTGCAGGGTAGTATACTTGATTTCAGTATTAATTTCATGTTCCACTTTTTTTTTCAAAGTAATCATAATACTTACCCCACGATTTCCCGATTGACTCGAAAGGGGAAAGAGATTCGTGGTAGGACTAATTAGAAAACTATCTTTGTGGATCTGTTTTATTTTTCAATCATTTGTTTTCAGCGATCATAAAATTAACCCCTCCTCGATTCCCCAATTGAGATCCACTTGGATCAAAAGAGGTTACTTTAGGGTTTTCTTTTAAATAAGAACATCCAGTTTAAAACTTACTAAAATTTTCAAGAGTCTAGTGTGTATGCTCTGCACTTGGCTACGGTTCATCTGATCAGTCAAGCTATATCAAAATCACTTGGGTGACTAGTATAATTACGAATCATTCTCCCCAACTTACAAACCATCAGGTGAAAATCCGACACCTAGATCAAACCTTTTACGGTGGCAAAATACCCAAAGGAAGCGGGAACTTCTGAAAAGTGACCTCGGGGCACCGATCTGTGTCACACCCTAATGGGTGCGTTACGAACAATCGCCCCAGAGACTCCATTTCAGCCCACATATTCCTTGTGGGTAGCCATGAAGGTTTAGTTTTGGACATACTCCAAGTACTCTTGGGTATATCTGGAGTCCCTCCTTTAGCCTAATTTAATCAACTCATACTTCAAATTTAACTTAAAACATACCAAGAGGAAATTGCAAAACACTCACTCTAAGCACATGCAAGTACATTGTTTTTTTATTTTTGACTCCATTCTAAAGGCACTGGTTATTTTCTTGTTATATACATATATTGTGTCTTAGCATTGTGCTTTCATGTGTTTATTTTCATATCTTGTCATCTTTGATTGTCCATAGTTAAATCTTGAACTCCTAAGTAACTCATTCAGTTTAACATCACCTTACTAAGTAAATTGTCCTTAGTAACATAATAGGGTCTACCCCCCTTGGCTTCGTTAGGAGTTGAGCCTAAATGGAGGAGTCAAGAACAAGGTGACAGCCTTGACTCGAGACTTGCCCCCAAGGACACAGCGAGTGGCTTGAAGATTTTTTCCACGTGACCCAGGTGTGTGAAAGGCGGCAACACTTTTTGTCGCCGTTGCTGGGGATAAATATTTTTATTCCCAAGTACGACTTAGCTTAACTTTTTTCTAAACAACTAAAAAGATAAAAAACTTTTAATTGATCTAGTCTTTAAAAAACATAAAAATTAAACTCGATCCATCTGGGGACTCCACTGTATAACATCCCTTCAAGAATTTCTACCTGAAGAAACTACCGACAATTATTCAATCCTCTCCCTGATCCTGAAAGGTTTATTAGGGAAAGATTGAATCGGCAGAATTCTCATAGAAACCTTGAAGATTTAGGAGACCAATCTCTCTCAGATATCCATCACATATTTGTAGAGAGTCATACCTTCCAATCTCAAGAAATGACAGAATTTTACAAACCCCTTGACTTTTCTCAGATAGCAGGTGCTCCTCATGACATTCCGAATGATGATATCAAGAAGCTCCCCATGTTAGAGGGAAAGAATGCTACCACTGCCAAGACTCATCTCCGAAAGTTTGAAAGGCACCTGGTTAGTTATTGCAATAGTGTTGCCTCTGACCATGAAGATGTCAAAATGAAGCTCTTTGCATTATCCTTAGAGGATGATGCTGTGGAATGGTATGAATACCTTGGTGATGATTCATATAAAACCATTAATGAAGTCTTAGAAGGTTTTAAGAAGAAATGGGGGGGAAAGAAAGAAGCGAGACATTTGCTTGCTGGCCTTCATAATATAAAGAAGATGGAAAATGAAACCATCAATGAATTTAATACTAAGCTCAGACGTGTGGTTGCGGACCTCCCTAGAGAGATCAAGCCAAGGGATGCCTCCATCCTCATATCTTACATCGAAGCTTTCACTGGTGATTTGAGATACCAATTAAGAGACAAAGATCTAACCGATCTAAAAACTACTTAGGATTTGGCTGAGAAGATAGAAAAGAATATGCAATCTTCGGGCAAATCCAACATTCCAGGTAACACTAGGGGAAACACTTTGTACAACAAAGAGAAGGGAAAGGCCATTGAATTAGAGGAAAAGGCAACCTATAAAGACCCCATGGAAAAGGTAACTAGCCTGTTTGAAAAAGTGATGACTAGTCAGAACCAATTCATGACAAACCAATCTGTACAATTGAATAATATTTAGAACAGAATAATCACACTGGAGAGAAATAATGGACCTAGGAATTTTCAGCCAAAATAGAATCAAGTATATCAAAATAAGTTTCCTCAGCAAGAGCCTAGGATTCCAAACCAGTTAGACTCAACTAACCTGGTAGATGAAGTAATTTCATGGTGTAGACCTTGTGAGGAATTCCACCCAAAAAGCACTTGCTACATAGCAAACCAAGTTATAGAACATGGGATGGCGAAGGTCAGTAATCAGGAAACAACATCAGGCAAGTCTGATCATGTGTACATGGTAGGCCAAACCTATCCTCTATCAAACCAGCATTGGCAACAGGCCACAGATTACAGTTTCGAGAAGGATCTCCTTTCTAACTTTTATGGTGTAATGCCTCCTCCGGAAGCAATTAAGGAAATGAAGGAGGCCAGGTTCAAGGGAGCTTTGTATCAAAGAAGAGAGAAGCCATCACCATCTAAGCAGTACAAGACAAAGGACCGAGAGATTCCAGAGTTATCACATCCTCTCCTTTGAATAGAAGATCAGTCAGATAATGTGTCCTAGATGGAGCCAGAATGTTACCACCTAAGTTGTACTTAGTGGTTTTTTTCAAGTGAGCCTGGTGAACTGGATAGGGTTAACTTGTTCGGACTTCAAAAATACCTTTGGAAGTACTTCTGGGAAGTGTTGGTTGTACTATATCACATGTTCATACCCCATGGGGCAATTGTAATAAATGTTCTAGCATGATAGTGTCTATAAAAGACTCGGTCTCTTAGACTTCATTTTTCAATCTGATCAACCAAGGGTGTTTTTTCCCTTGGTTATTATTGGTTGTTGAACAAATGACTGATAATTTCTGAGTTTTTCACTCCATACCTCCAAATTTGGGGTGGTCGGCTTGGCATTTAGGCCTATTGATATTATTAGAGCCTATGTGTCAATGTGTAAGCATGCTAGACATCATTTTTGAGTCATATGAACATGTCTAAGTCCCCCTAGGTGTTTTTCAATTTTTTAGTTTTTTCAGTGTTTTTTTATTTAAATTAAATTTTTCCAAAACTTAGGCTATTTTTTAATAGTTTAATTGGAAAAATTGATTTTGTAATAAAAGTGGGACAAATAATCAGTTTCAGTCATGTAGGTGCTCATTTTCAAGCTAAGAGCACCATGTAAACCCATGGACCCACTGTTTCCTAAGTTTTGAGTGATCTTCCATCACTCAGGTTAGAAAGCCCCAAAAATCAATTATTGATTATTTTAATTAATAAATTGATGAATAATGGAGCAAATCCAAAATCCAAAATCAGTGGATCCTCAGCCGATTTGATTGAAATCAGTCAGATCTGAAGCAGATTGACTGGATCTGACAAATCCTTAACTGAAGGAGGGGATCAAATCAGATCCAGAGTTGATCTACAGATGTCTTCATGGGGAATTGTGCCCTCTCTCTCTCCTCCACACGTGTGAACTCTCCTAGATGCTCTGTGGACTGAGGTGTTAATTTATGGGTTGATGTGTCAGCCCAATCAAGCCCCCGGTTGACAAGTAGGATCAGTTTAGCTTCAGTCCTGCATTGATGAACTCTCCATCAGTTGATTTCACTTGATTCCATGAGGAATTGCACCCCCCCCAGGCTGGATGGCCTGTAATTTGTATATATCTTGCTTGAGGCTCCCTCTTTCAAGCTAGTTAGGGCTGGACTAAAGGGCTTGCCATTGTAATACTATTGTAATATTTCGATTGTTGAAATAAAGAATCTTTGGAGTCCAAATGGTGTAATTCTCTCATATGTGTAGATCAAGCATTGTCTTACGGCTATTGATGTTGCCAGCTTTTCTCTTAATTTCTGCATCTGAACCCTGTCTGGCTTGAATGATTCATCTGAATCAATAGGAGTATAGTTGGGCAAGTAAGGTTACTTGATTTTCTTATATCTCATAGATTATATGTTAGAGTATCTTGATTATACATGTTTAATAAGTTTATTTGCATGTAATTCTTGTTTCTTTTTCATATATATATCCAGATCTCATGAGGTTTCGTCCAGGATTGTGTGTTTAGCTTTCAGGTAGCAAGGATTGGAAGAGCTGTGGATCTAGTTTGAATCCACTACACATCCAAAAAATTTATGAAGACATTACCCCTCTGCATTCCACTAACAAGTTTCCTCTGCAGATCTGCTTCAACAACAAGCACCTTTCTTCCCCTTTCTCTCCTTTAAAAAATCTACAAATTTTCTTCAAACTGGTTACTTTTAAGGTTTCTTATTACTTTGATATATCTCATTAATAAAAATACACATATATATATTTAGTAATACCCCTTCCTAATTCTATATCTTCGTTTTGTTTTGCACATAAAGTTCAATTTTAAGAGATCTAGCTAAAATTACCATATTTTCGCAAGCATTTAAACGAAAATTAGTAGCTTGCTGTTAAGGAAGTTTCATTTGCTGCATGATAAAATTTAACATTCTGCAATAAAAATCCATATTTCATTGGCTGCACAAACAGCAATCCAATATCCCAAGGAAAGCTTGCTTTCCTTGGTTCCTTTTTCGCCTGTTTAGCTAGTTTTAACTTCATTTTTTTTGAGATAAGGTAGGCTGATCCGAAGGTATTATTAAAGTGATTTTGGGTGTATGTTATTCTAACATTATCATTTTATTTTATCAAGTTTTATATAAAATAAAGGAAGCTTCTGTCTGAAGTGGCCTCAAAAGCGTTTAAATCCCCCCAGGGGTCTCCCTTTTCACTAAAATCTTAAAATTTTTGCAAAATTGTAAGATATTGGTTTCAGCCTGTATAAGGACCAAGAATTTTCTAATATTTCAGTTCACTGATATTGTAACCAATAATAAATAAAATTATTTTTGTAATAGGCTCTTTCAAGCCCATTCCCCATCCCCCTTGGGTGGATTTGCGTCGATGTACTTTTTGTCACTTTCTGCTTATTTATTTGTTAAATTAGCATTGACCTAATTTGTAGGGTAGTATACTTGATTTCAATATTAATTTCATATTCCACTTTTGTTTTTCAAAGTAATCATAATACTTACCCCACAATTTCTCAATTGACCCAAAAGGGGAAAGAGATTCATGGTAGGACTAATTAGAAAACTATCTTTGTGGGGCTGTTTTATTTTTCAATCATTTGTTTTCAGTGATCATAAAATTAACCCCTCCTCAATTCCTCGATTGTGATCCACTTGGATCAGAAGAGGTTCCTGGTGGGTTTTCTTTTAAACAAGAACATCAAGTTTAAAACTTACTAAAATTTACAAGACTCCAGTGTGTATGCTCTACACTTGGCTGCAGTTCGTCCAATCAGTCAAGCTGTATCAAAAGCACTTGGGTGACTAGTATAATTAGGACTCATTCTCCCCAACTGACAAACCATCAGGTGAAAATCCAACACCTAGATCAAACCTTTTACGGTGGAAAAATACCCAAAGGAAGTGGGAACTTTTGAAAAGTGACCTCGGGGTGCTGATCTCTGTCACACCCTAATGGATGCGTTACGGACAATAGCCCCAGAGACTCCATTTCAGCCCACATATTCCTTGCAGGTAGCCGTGAAGGTTTAGTTTTGGACATACTCTAAGTACTTTTGGGTATATCTGGAGTCCCTCCTTTTGCCTAATTTAATCAACTCATACTTCAAATTTGACTTAAAACATACCAAGAGGCAATCGCAAAACACTCACTGTAAGCACATGCAAGTACATTGTTTTTTATTTTTGACTCCATTCTAAAGACACTGGTTATTTTCTTGTTATATACATATATTGTGTCTCAGCATTGTGCTTTTGTGTGTTTATTTTCATATCTTGTCATCTTTGATTGTCCATAGTTAAATCTTGAACTCCTAAGTAACTCATTCAGTTTAACATCACCTCACTAAGTAAATTGTCCTTAGTAACATAATAAGGTCTACCCCCCTTGGCTTCGTTAGGAGTTGAGCCTAAATGGAGGAGTCAAGAACAAGGTGACAGCCTTGACTCGAGACTTGCCCCCAAGGACACACCGAGTGGCTTGAATATTTCTGCCACGTGACCCAGGTGTGTGAAAGGAGGAAACACAACCAAGGTCTAACAGCTCCGTTCTTGAGCCCAACACCTCTTTGGGTGCTTCAATAGTAGTTATGTTCAAGAGCATGTACCTCCTCTAGTTGATTACCAAGATCAGGTGCTTCCCTTTTGAACACCACAATGAATTCCATTCATATGTCAGATTCATTCCTACAGGATACAATCTATAACAAGATTTTCAAAACCATGGCTGCATCATATGCTCATGTATATTTAAAGAAAATCAACAATTAACGAAAATTCGATAAGTAAACCAAATACTTAAATACATAACATCTCTCAACTGATATCTTTTCATCCCCACTTCAAATCCTAACACCTCCTTGGGTGCTCAATGGTAGCTCTAGTTTACGAGCCTAACACCTCTTCTAGTGCTCACCATTGTTCAAGCGCTTCCTTTCTAGGAACCATAACAATTCACATGTTAGACTCATTTTTGCAGGATTTATTTCTTAACAAGATTTTTAGAAATCTTAGTTGAATCATTATGTACATGTGTAATCACAGAAAGTCAGCCAGGATTACCAAGCAATCCAATACCTATATGTATAGAATCTTTTAACCGAGATCCATTCAGCCCTGCTTTAGAGCCTAACACCTCTCTGGGTGCTCAATAACAACTCTAGCTTAAGGGCCCAACACCTCCTCCAAGTTCTTACCAATGCCATTATAAAATTTCAATCATAGGTTTCCAAACCTATTCCAAACACATCCCTCCAAGAAGCCATGTACACCTAGTAAATCCTTCCAAGGAGCGATGTACACCTAGTACATATTTTCTTCATCTCACCTGCATTACATATAAGCATGCATTTCATATAAGATGTCATCATAAACATTCCATTCATATATTTTCAAACCTATTTCCAACATATCCCTCCGAGAAGCTATGTACACCCAGTACATCCTTCCGAGGAGTTATGCATCCCAAACACATCCTTTTGAGAAGCTATGTACTCCAAGGGCATACTTCCATCATCTCACCTATGTTACACACAAGCATGCAGTTTACATGAGATGTCATCATAAAATTTTAATCATATATTCTCCAATATATTTCATGCATACATGATTTTCCAAACATCAAATGATCAATAACATTGATAGTCAAAATAAAAATCTAAATTCAAAATTCTTCTTCCTACAGAAAATCATATTTTTTTGCAACCATGAAGCCATCCTAATATTGTTTGGATTTTGAAATCGAGAGAACTCATCCCCTACTTACACATGCTCCCAAAACTTGGACATCTGCATACAACATGTCATCCTGACACAATTTTAAATCAGCCAAACAATCACAGTTAGCAACAGGAACTTCAAAGAAGCATTGCAAAACCAACATATCCATTGTTAGCATGAATCAAAATCATCACAGAAGATCACAGTCTCCCATAATCAACAGAGAAACTTACAATATGACTTTTCAAAATCTATTCTCAGTCATGAGATCCTTCTCATGGCACACGGTGGCTTCCTGCCATGGGTTTCATTGGCACAATCATATTGCTCTGCTAAGTTCATTCTACCCGAGTCTTCTGGAAGTCCTCATATGTATGCTCATACACACAAGGGACATTTCCTCATGGAAATACAAGTTCACATGCATGCTTCCTCAACCTATACATAGACTCAACTTTACCTATAGAATCTTCTTTAGTGAACTTTTTGCAATAGCCTACAAGTCCCACAAAAGATATTACATATGTTAAATTTCTTGGAGCATCCCAACTCATCATGGCCTCAATATTTTCATGGTCTCCAGATATTCCTTTATCTGAGATAAAGGAATATATGAGATACCATACAACTTATGCTTCCTAAGAAATTTCAAAGTCAGCCTCAAATGTTCCACATGTTCTTCCTCATTCTCAAAATAAATAAGAATGCCATCAAGGGAAACAAGAGAAAACCTATCCATATACTTACTGGAAGCATTAATCCTGAGGCACATAGATGTAGCTTGTGCTTTTGTGAAGCCAAATGATACCACTACAACATCATAAGATACATACCTTGCTCTAAAGGTTGTCTTATGAACATCTTCCTCCTTGAACCTTACCTACTGGTAACCAAACCTTAAGTCAATATTGGAAAACACCTTTGATCTTCTCACTTGATCAAAAGGTCATCCTTTTTGGGAAAAGGATACTTTTTCTTCGTACTGACCTTGTTCAACTATCTGAACCAATACACAATTGGAGTGTATCATCCTTCTTTTTCTAAAAGCCAAACATACTTGTCTTGGCATACTTCTTTTCCCACAACTCTTGCAACTACATCATCAAATCTAGTAAGTCTAGTGTACTCACTCTGTAGGGTGTCTTGGAAACTAGTGCTTTACTTGGCACAATCTCAAAGGTAAAATTAATTCCCTTGTTTGGAGGAAAGCCCTAGAACTTCATCATGAAAAAAATCCCTTAATACTTTCAACACATGACATCCATCCAACCTAGGAGTATCATTCTCTGCTACCTCCAAAACCTGAGCTGCATGCACTCTACAATATTTCCCACATAACTTCTTCAGCTATATTGTTGAAGATTGCCTTCCAGAGATCACTTTTGGAAATCCTTTCACAACCTTCAGGTTTCCTTCTTCATCCAAGCACTCAAAAGTCTTGTTGTAACAATTAATCCTTTTTCTCTGTGCTTCTTACCAATCCATTCCAATGAGAAATTCATAGGATTCAAGTGGTGAAACATTCAGATATGCAAAAGTGACTAACCCATCCATTACCAATGGACATTTCTTACTACCTCACTGATTTTCTTCTTGATTCCAGTGGCTAGATGAACTAACCACGACCTTCTAGCCTTTGACTTCTTCAAAGTGCACATCTCAACAAGTCCAGTAAGGCCCAGTTTAAATTAAAATTTCCTCTAATGTGAGTCAATCCAGGGTCGATCAAAACAGAAACAACCTGTTCAACAATCTCTGTAACAAATATTAAATAAACATTAAGTAAATTAGTTAACTAGTATCTGAAAGGGTGTGACCTTTCTTTGTACACAGTCAAGCCTATAAAGGTGAGTACCAATTGTAATATTCATCATCTTCAATATATATCATAAATTATTATTTAAATATGGATTTCGTGTCCTAAAGTTGATTGCTTCATTTGGTATCAGAGCCATAAATTTTTTGTTGTTGTCCATTATCTCTCCTAGCCTCCTTTCACTGTAGTTCATGCTCCACCTCTACCTGCATCCACGCCTGTCGATCCTCTCCTGCTCCACCATTCTCCTCTGCACTGCTACTACTCCTGTTCCCACTCGTCCTCCTCCATCATCCACCTCATGCCTCTTTCCTCCTTGCTGCTCTTTCGCACCTCCTCCTTGCTGCTCCCTCACGCCTCCGTTGGCCACCCCTCCATCCACTCTGCGCTGTATCTCCTACTCCTTCATCCACCCCTCCATCCACCTCCATCCCCTAGTTCCTCCATCACCTACATCCATCTGCCACCTCCTCCATTCCCCAACTACTCCACGCTCCTATCCTCCTTTTTAAATTTAAATAATATATTAACTTTATTCACCACCACACTTTTCAAAATATATATATATATATATATACTAAAAAAGTTAAATAATATATAAACTATTAACTTTATAAATTACAAATAATAATAATAATTATATTATTATTATTACTATCACTTGATTTTAGTGAAGCACACATAAAAAAAAATCCCCCACAAATATTACTTGTCCTCCTAAGCCAAAATTGGGTTTAATTATTCACCACCATACCTCAAAAGCATGATGACAGAGTTAAATTCTCAAACGGAAAAATTGGAGAAGGATTTCAATGAGTGCATTAGTAAGAGTCAATAAGATTTAAAGGAAGAAATAAAAAATTGCAATACAAAGCTGAAAAATGAAATCAGAGAGGAAGTTGTTTCAGTGTTAGAAAGAAGACTAGATGACAAATTAGATGGGATGAAGGAAAAACAAGACCAACTGAACAACAAGCTAAATACTCTCATGGGGATGATGGAAAATAAAAAGACAAAAGATCGCCACAAACAAAAAGATGATTTAGATTATGTCGTGTACTTTATCCAGCAATTCAGGATCACCAACACGCAACAAGACAGGAAGGAATCAATGTTATGTAGTGTATCCCCCAAAAGCAAAAATAGAAATGTCAAAGTTCAGTGGAAATGATGAACAATGCGTTGCGTGGGTAAATAAAGTAGAAGAATACTTCGATATCTATAACATCACAATAGATGTAGAAAAGGTGAAGTATGCATCTATGCATCTTGAAAACCATGCCTATAACTGGTATATGTGGTGGAAAGGTGACAACTTCGCATACATATGGAATTTGTTCAAAAATGATTTCCTCAAAAGGTTTCAAGGAATCAATGAAGATGAATTTTTCTCCAAGCTTACCAGGTTACAACAAAAAAGGAACCATCAAAGAATTCACACACCAATGGAAATCACTTGCTACCCAAGTATTTGGGTTAATAGACAAACAAAGACTAGAAACTTACTTGGGAGGACTAAAACCTTACATACAAAAGGAGTTAAAAATGCATGGCATACCGAATGTTGAGACAACAAGACAAAAAGCAAAAGCAACTAAGGCCAAATTTGGCAACTTCCAATCAAACAAAGGAAAATCATATTCACAAAGAAACATCAAGGCCACTCTAGAGGAAAATACAAACAAATACATCCCTCCACCTAAAGGGATGGAACCTCAAAAATCAACTAATGAGGGAAGGAAAATGTCGACGATGTGGAGACAGATGGAATCCTAAACATAGTGGTCACCCCAAGGACAGCTCAAAGAATTTATATACTTGTGAAGTAGAGGAGGATAGTGAATCAGAAGAAGAAGAAGAAGAAGAGTCAGAAGATGAAGAGGAGGAAACCACAAATATGGCATTTGGAAGTGACGAAACCCCCAAAATATCCCTAGCAGCCATGACAAGAATTAGTCAACCATAGACCCTCAAGTTAAAAGGGCATATAAAAAAAATTTGTTATAGTGCTAGTAGACATCAGAAGCACTCACAACTTTCTTGATATAAGAGTCGCCAGGTACTTAGACGTTAAATATTTCCAACACTAGTCAAAGGTATAAACCTTTGACTAGTGCTAGGAACAAGTCTAGAAGACAAGTCCTGGAAGTGGTGAGAGTAGTGTCCATACACTCTACAAGGGCACAAGCATGGTTTGTTCTCAATGACTTGTTTCTCACTATTGGCCCGCTTGGGAGTTCAACCATAGGGAGGTTTTCCATTGTATCCATGGCATCCAAATGCGCATGGATTATGGGAATATCAAGGAATTTTTGAGTTGGGTGGCCCTATTCTTTGTAGATGGTGCAAGGCAGGATCTGTCGAGGTTCAACAATAGCTTTCACATTTTTTCCCTTGTCGCTTTTTGGGTGGGGCGGTGCGGGTGCAAGTGCAGTGGTTGGTTTTTGGAAGACGGGTGGAGGATGAGATTCGACCACAATGGGTTGCACGAGGGTTAAGACTACATGGGGAATTGGTGGTTGGGAGGGTGGATCAAGGTACCACATGAAAATCCCCAATGTGAAATTGGGTAAGTTTAAGGTAGCCATTGTTGGATTACTCATGACACCAGGCGGGGGAAAGAGGAAGGGAATTTTTTGGACTAGAGAGGATCCCAAATAACTCCTTAATGGCTGTATGTGGGGATGGGGTTGTGGTTGTGGCTATACATAATGCTGCAACTACAGATGATGTTGCAGCTGCTGATGGTATTGTGGCTGTAGATGGGGTTGTGGCTGCAGATGGGGTTGTGGTTGCTGATGGTATTGCGGCTGTGGATGGGGTTGCGGCTGCGGGTGGGGTTGTGGTGCAGTAGTGCTAGATGATAGCATGCACAAATTTGCAGTATCACTTGGTGGATATGGTGGTGATACTAAGGGTAAGGAAGCTGTCATAGAGGTGTCAGTGAACAACCCTAGGCCTACATTCAGGATGATGGGGGTGGTGGTGTCGATAGTGGAATAACATTAGGTGGTGTTGTTGGTGCTTGTGGATCATGGTAAGTAAACTGGTCAATAGTCATGATTTTCCCATTGTGAGGGAACATAATTAGATAGAAAACAGTTGATGCTATGACTCTCATGGCATACATATAACTTCTTTCTAGGAGAAATTTATAGTCCAACTGAGCAATGACAACCTCTATGTCAATCAGTACTATTTTCCTGGCCAATACAATGGGGACATGAAGGAGGATTCCTTGGGATCTGGTGGGATGGCCATCATAGGAACACAACGTGGTGGTGGATGGATGCAAGATGGGGGACCCTATTTTTTGCCAAACCAAGGTTTACATGACACAAGTGAATGCCCCCTGATCAATGATGCACTGGTGCACAACCAAATTCTGAATCGACACCAGGGTCTGGAAGGAGATGGTCGATGGCATTCTTGGTTCTCCTTGATCCAAATCAAATGTGATTAATATGGAGTCGGAGGGGTCTATGGAACCAAGGGAAGATAGCAAGGATTTCCATTGTTTTGGGCACATTTTGAATACTTCAAGAGATGACATGGCTGTAGGTGATTGGGTCAAGCCATCGATGATACTATAGTTAACTACTGCCCTTGCAGTAGTGTTGTTGGCAAGGTGCCTGAAGGGAGACGCAGGCCTGCTGGGGGGGGGGGAGGTGAAGAGGAACATCAGTAGTGTTGGATGTTGCTGCTGTGTCAGGGGTTTCAGTGGCAGATTCATATTGGTTCCTCCTAGTCTAAAGGTTGATCTCTTCAGTTGTCATCACTAGCAGTTGGTGTACTCCTGTCTCTGTGGGATGTGGAACAGAGTGGGATACAGGAGATGTTTGGGGAAAGGGTGTGGTTGCTACTAATCCTTGGACTGGTAACAGGTTTTGGAACACCATGGGAGGAGGGCTTGGTGGTGCCAGGTTGGGTTGACCTTGGGCTACCATATTGGTAGCATGCTGAAGCTCGTTGTGAATGGATTTCTTCCCGTACACCTCACACAACTTGCATGGTTGGTTTGTGCACAATGGAGTGTTGCATCTAGGTGTGTTTGGTTGCTGAGGATTTTTGGCTGGCCAGTTTCCCTTGGCATTTTTGGGAGGGTTTGGTTTTTGACCGCCTCCCTATGGTTTATTGTTGCATTGGTTACGGGCTCGGTTATTTCTGGCTTACCCTTGTTGGTTATTGGGGGCTGGCTGGTTAGGACAGTTTTGCTATGCAAACACCTATCCTAAAGGTGTTGGTGGAGTAGGGGCAAGGGATTGAACGGCTTGCATGGGTGGTGCATAGTAAAATTGGGTGGGTGCAGGTGCTACAAATGTGGGCATTTGTCCTGCATATTGTTGTCTCAACTAAGCTAATGCCTGGGCCTACTGCAGTGGCGCAAGTTGTGCATAAGAAGTTGTGGCTCCGGACTGAGACATCATTATTGCATATTCTGGAGTTTTGTTTTGGTAGGAAACACTGGGGTATTTCTTGGTTGTGGTGGTATTGCAGGTGGTGTTGGACAATGCTGTGGTTGGTGGGAGACAGAACCTATGATGCCATCTGCAACATGGGATGCCCCCAGTGCATCGATGATAGGAGGTTCTTTGTTTGATGAATGATTAGAGTAGATCTTTAATTTTGATCTAGCAACTCCATTGACTTTTTTCCAGTTTTTTATTTTTACAAAGAAAAGCAAAAAATAATTTTTGTGAAAAGATTTATAAATGCTTTTTTTCCCTTTTCACATGGCGAGTCCATTGAAGGGATAAAATCCTGTTATCTCATAAACTTGTGAAGTTTTATTGTGTGTAGATGAGTGCATGCAACATGTTAAAAACTTTAAAGCTCATCACTTAACAGATCCACCTTTTCAGTACAAGGTTTAATCATTATATCAAATGGATATTATTTTTGGATGAATTAAAGGAGAAATATGGTGCCCAGTTAACCATAATGTTTCAGCCTATCGATTTCTCAAACATCCCAAGTTTTTGTAACTATTGTGATGGTTTGGGGGATGCATATAACTGGCTTCCAACATTTCATGGAGATTATGGTGACTTAGCCATCCGGCATGTCAAATCTTTCCTTCAGTTGATTGCTGACTCCAATATTCTTCATGAAGACAATATGATGGAAATGTTTGCTGGTACTTTTCGGGGTGAGGCATGTTGTTGGTTCTATCAAGGCCTTCTTAATAAATGTATAACGTCTTTTCCAATATTCCTTTGGATTTTTTTAGAGCAGTGACATGATGG
The DNA here is from genome assembly GCA_001517045.1 of Pseudotsuga menziesii. Classification (NCBI taxonomy): domain Eukaryota; kingdom Viridiplantae; phylum Streptophyta; class Pinopsida; order Pinales; family Pinaceae; genus Pseudotsuga; species Pseudotsuga menziesii. The sequence goes on from LPNX010692339.1 coordinate 99,618, forward strand.
TAGGGGTAGTATGAATGGTTTAAAAAAATTCCTTAAAAAGATCTGTACCTTCTACCTATCTGGGATAGAGTATCACATGAAAACATATGATGGACCTTTTTCCATGATACAAAGTATTGAAGACTTAGAATCACTTCTTGAACATTTAAGTGAAGAGGAGGTTCATGATACTCCCATCAAAAAGCATCGTAGTAGTTATTTAAGAAAGGAAGCAATTAAGCATCTTCTTAAAGAATATGAGGTATCTCCCAATATACAGCAAGATTCTGAGGAAGGGAAAATCCAAGATGATCCTATTGAAGAGCTTCAAGAGGAGCCCATGATGGAACACATTGTTGAAGACTCTCCTCATGTCACCATAGCTGAAGACATTAAAGATTTGGTGTATTCTCAAGTGTGTTGCAATGCTGATATCTTTACAGAAATCCCTCTAGAGAAATCCACTGAGCAGCACATACCAAGTGATCCCATTGAATATGTCCAAAAGGTTTTCTTGATTGAATATCCTTTTCATGATATCATAATGGAAGCCTATAAAGAAACTTATGATAAGATCAGTATGGTGTGTGGTGACACTAGACCTTGTTCTCCACATGTTGATGAAGGTTTGGAAAGTTTATCGCCTTGTAACATTTTATCTAAAGAAGATTGTTATGAATACAAGGAAGACATGGATAGGCAGGAGCATGATGCCATGGATGAAGAGTCCCCCACATATGACATCGATGGGAGTGATGACTATTGGAATTTCATAGATAATCCAACTTGTGAAAATCTTATGGAGAATCCCATCCATGATATGTCCAACAATGGGAGTGTCTATTCAAAAATTTGTGGAATTCCAATATACGATATGTCCATAGAGCGAAGCATGGATCTGGATGCCTGGGAAAACCTTCGTATGGAAGAGGAGCATTCAGAATTTTCACGTGATCATTCAAAGTCACACCATGTAGAGCCGTACAAGGGTATCAATAATGAAGACATTGAGAAACAGTATTGTGAAAATTTAGATGTGATGCAGTCAGTGGAATATCAGTCTCAGCCATATTTTTCACATATAGAGGTTCCTTATGATTTGGAGCTACTTGGGGCTTGTGCAAAAAGTTATCATTTGATAAGCCTCGGTGATCAGTATGATGATGTAATCAATCTGCCTCATTATTCTGATTGGTATATCAGTCCTATGCAGTCATGGATAGAAGCAACCTACATGAGCACATACAAGTTGGGGAATAATTTTTATGACATTATTCATGCCTATGATCTCCCATCCATCCCGCCCATTCTGAATCATCACGCAGGTTTGCAATTTCTGAATAAGGTATCCTTACTTTGGCTGGTAACCAAAGACAAGGAAATTTTTTTTATATTAATAAAATGCTTAGGTGGTTACATTGGATTTCTGATTACACTTAACCCTTTTCTATATCATTCTTAGAGTAGGAAAATAAGCTCCTTGAAAGAGAGCATTTACTTTCTGCATTTCTATTTTATACTTAGCTATAATAAAACTTTGCTTCTTTTAGTTAGTTACATTTATTTTTTTTAAATAAATCATCTTAATGGTTCATTTGGTTTTTATGTAAAGCTTGTGCTACTGAGGTTTTCTTGTCAAGTTGAGATGTTTTTACAGGATGTAGAAACCAGAGATTCTGGTGTTCTTGTATCCTCTCCTTGCCCTATGACCAGATCGAGCACACATCCCGTAGTTGGAGCCATAGTGTTACCACCTAAGTTGTACTTAGTGGTTTTTTTATCAAGCGAGCCTAGTGAACCGGACAAGGATAACTTGTTCGGACTTCAGAAGACCTTTGGAACTACTTCTGGGAACTACTTGTTGTACTATATCACATGTTCATACCCCATGGGGTAGTTATAATAAATGTTCTAGCAGGATAGTGTTTGTAAAAGACTCAGTCTCTTAGACTTTATTTGTCAATCCGAACAGCCCAGGGTGTTTTTTTCCCTTGGTTATTATTGGTTGTTGAATAAACGACTGATAATTTCTGAGTTTTTCACTCCATACCTCCAAAGTTGGGGTGGTCAGCTTGGCATTTAGGCCTATTGAGGTTATTAGAGTCTATGTTTCAATGTATAAACATGCTATACATCATGGTCAAGTCATATGAACATGTCTAAGTCCCCCTAGGGTTTTTCAATTTTTTAGTTTTTTCAGTGTCTTTTCTTAAAAAATTAATTTTTCCAAAAATTAGGCTATTTTTTGATAGTTTAATTGGAAAAATTGATTTTTTAATAAAAGTGGGCCAAATAATCAGTTTCAATCATGTAGGTGCTCATTTTCAAGCTAAGAGCACCATTGAAACCCATGGACCCACTATTTCCTAGTTTTGAGTGATTTTCCATCACTCGGGTCAGAAAGCCCCAAAAATCAATTATTCATTATTTTAATTAATAAATTGATGAATAATGGAGCAAATCCAAAATCATAGATCAGTGGATTCTCAGTCAATTTGATTGAAATCATTCAGATCTGAAGCAGATTGACTGGATCTGATAAATCCTTGACTGAACAAGGTGATCAAATCAGATCTAGAGTTGATCTTCGGCAGTATTTATGGGGAATTGCACCCTCTCTCTCTCCTCCACATGTGTGGATTCTCCTGGATGCTCTATGGACTGATGTGTTGGTTTATGGGTTGAGGTGTTAGTCAGATTAGCTCTCCAATTGACAATTGCACTTAGTGAGACTCAGATCTGGCTCAGTTAGACACAGATCATGCATTTATGGACTCTCCATTAGCATATTTGGTATATCTTCTTGGGATTTGTGCCACCCTGGGCTAGATCTCCTAGTTTTTGTATATATCCAAGCACAACAGCCTCTTCTAAGCTAGTTAGAGCTGGATTGAAGGGCTTGCTATTTTAATTGTGTATTGATCATCATTTTTTGAAATAAAGAGAAGCTTTGGAGGCTCAATTATGGAGTACCTTTCATGTGTGGATCATCATTATCATGCTGTATTTTTTCAATTTTTTGCACTTAACTGTTGTCTGAATGAATGGTTATTGGAATCATAGGGATAGATCATTGCAAGTAAGCTTACTTACTTCTATTTTTCTACATATGTTTGAATGAGCTAATATATGTATGCTAAATAATATTATTTGCATGCTATATCATCTACTTCTCATATGTATCTTCAGATTTAATGGTTTTGTTTGCAGGATTGGTTGTGTAGCTTACAGGTTTTCCGTGATTGGAAGAGCTATGGTTCAGGATTGATTCCATTGGTTTTCCAATATATATTGTGAATATTGTGCCCCTCTGTGCTTCACTAACAATTTTCCTTTGCATATCTACTTCAGCAACAAGCACTTCTCTTCTCCTTTTCCTCCTTCAAAAATCTTAAATTTTCTCCAAATTGGTTACTTTTAAAGAGTCTTATTGCTTAGATCTATCTCACTAATAAAATTACATATATATCTAGTTATTAATATCCTTTATTAAGTTTAGATCTTAGTTTTGTTTTGCATATAAAGTTGTATTTTAAGAGATCTAGCTGAAATTACCCTATTTTTGCAAGCATTTTAATGAAAATTTGTATCTTGCTTTGAAGGTAGTTTCCTTTGATGTACTTTAAAGTTTCATATTCTAAAATAAAATTGCACATATTATTGGCTTCCCAAACATCAAGCCAATATCCCAAGGAAAGCGTTCTTTCCTTGGTTCCTTTTTGCAACACTAGATTACCCCAACTTAACAAAATTTTACTTAAGTTTTTTTTTGGTAACTAGTGTAGCAATCCAAAACACTTTCAAAGTGTGTTTGGGAACATTTGATTCTATTTGATCACTATTTTTTATCAGTTCCAACAAAAAAGAGAAGTATACTCTGCCAAATTTCCAACTCTTGGATGAATCGGAGCTTCCCGAAAGCTTCCCCCACCACTTTGTTCTAATTCTAGCTTGTTACAAGCTTGTTGTAATCCTTTGGATCCCAGATAACAAGGACCAAAAAAAATCAATTTTAATTTGATTTTATTGTAAATTGCTGCTAATAAAGAGAAAGTTCCTTTCGAATAGGCTCTTTTGAGCCTATTCAGCATCCCCCCTGGGGGGATTTGCGTCGGTGTCATTCCTTTACTTTTTGTTCATATCTTTTCAAAATAGCATAGCTCTAACCTGTAGGGTAGTATAATTTGATTCATTATCAATTTCATATTCCATATTTGATATTTCAAATTACTTCCCGATTGACCCGAAAGGGGAAAGAGATGCGTGGTAGGACTAATTAGAAAACTGGAATTGTGTATTTGTGTTTTCCTTTTCATCATTTGTTTCTTCAGCTATTATAAAATTAAACCCTCCTTGATTCCCCAATTGAGATACACTTGGATCAAAAGAGGTTCCTGGAGGGTTTTCTTTTTAACAAGAACACTCATTTTAAAATTTACTAAAATTGACAAGACTCCTGTGTGTATGCTCTGTACTTGGCTGCAGTTCATCCAATTAGTCAAGTTGTATCAAAAGAATTTGAGTGACTACAATAATTAGGACTCACTCTCCCAAATTGATAAACCATCAGGTGAAAATCCAACACGTAGATCAAACCATTACGGTGGCAAAATACCCAAAGGAAGCGGGAACTTATGAAAAATGACCTTGGGGTGCCAATCTTTGTCACACCCTAATGGGTGCGTTTTGAAGAATAGCCCCAGAGACTCCATTCAGCCCACATATTCCTTGCAGGTAGCCGTGAAGGTTTAGTTTTGGACATACTCCGAGTACTCTTGGGTATATCTGGAGTCCACCCCTTAGCCTAATTTTAATCAACTCATACCTCACATTAACTTAAAACGTACCGAGAGACAATTGCAAAACATTCACTCCAAGCACATGCAAGTATATTGATTTCTTTTTTACTCCATTTTTAAGGCACTGGTTATTTTCTTGCTATATATTTATATTGTGTCTCAGCATTGTGCTTTCATGCGCTCATTTTTGTATCTTGTCATCTATGGTTGTTTATGGTCAAATTTCAAACTCCTAAGTAACTCATTCAGTTCAACATCACCTTACTAAGTAATTTATCCTTAGTAGCTCAGTAGGTTCTACCCCCCTTGGCTTCATTAGGAGTTGAGCCTAAACGGATGAGTCAAGAATAAGGTGACAACCTTGACTCAAGACTTTCCCTGAAGGACACACCGAGTGGCTTGAAGATTTCTGCCACGTGACCCAGGTAGCCTGACTAGGTGACTACCTTACACTTGTATCTCTCTTCAACCAACAAAGGGTGCTGGGATCTCAAAAAAATGAGACTAAGCCCATTCGTAGATCCTCAGGTCACCCTTCAAGTGCAAGGTTAGTCAACAGGGAGGACACGAACACCGCGAGGCCCCCTGGGCCTACCACCCCCTCTACCTTTCAAGTCACCTATTTTTAGTGGTTTTGAAAAATGATAGGTGAAGTGCATATTACTATATGAGCTTCACCCTTTGTATTATCCTATAATACCTCGAAGGGTGATGACTCGGTAGAGGAGGAAGGGCTAGGCAAGATATTAATTTCAAATTAAGGATTGAAACCTATAGTAATTTTATCCAAGCTTTAATCATATTTTTTAACCAATTAACCAATTGATTTAATAGTGATTTACACAGGCTGCAATGAAATAAATAGAGACTGAAATAAAATAAACATAGATTTATGGATAGAGGCGGCTGAGTTGTACTGACAATCCTTGTTAAGAAAGTAAATAAAAATGCTCATACAAAGTAAAGAAAAATGGGTCGTGCACCTATAGAGGACCTATTTTTCTGGGGTGGATTCTGATCAAACCGTGAGGAATTACCTCAAAAAGTTGAAAAACCACTTCAAAAATGGGCCCTTTTACCCCTAATTTGGGACATATTCATAAATGGACCAATTTCTTGGGCATAAAATGAGGCTGAACACAGGTGAATTTTCAGAAATCCGGTTCATCCGTTTTTGCACAGTTGAACGATTTGCAAATCAAAGAACGGCCAACAGTAACTGGTATTGTGGCCAAAAAAATAACAAAAATGAAATAAATAGATCTATAAACCTAAATAAGCAAATATCTATCAAACTAAGTAGGAAAAATATTAAAAACAAAACCCATGGATCCAGTGGGATTGACTCGGTATGATCGCCAATCTATAGCTCAGCGAAAACCCTGGTTACGTGCAGAAACGACTACCTCCTGTCTATAGGATGGAATTGTAGGGTTCCTATGAGAATGGAATGAATAGAAAGAAAACAAAATAAAACCTGGCAAACATAGTTAGGGCCTAACAGAAGAACCCCTGCATGAAACTGTAAGCAAACAAATAAATAGCTACCAGGAGTCCATGGAAACCTGCAACAAAATATTAAACAATAAACCTGGAAGCAAAAATGTTAGAAACTATAGCATGAAAGAAAAAAAATAGACATATAACTTCTCTAGTTGAAATGGGCCACCATGCCCTAGCTTGGGGGAGCACCTCTCAATGGATGGGGAGCTTTGGCTCAATGGAGGAATGGAGGAGAGGGAGGGTGAATGACTTGAGAGACAAAGGGTCTCAAGGCACTCACATGGGCAGCGTAATGATAGGGAGATGAGAAGTGATTTGAGAGTGACCCCCACCCCTCTATTTATACTTTTTTCTTGACATTTTTGGTTTTAAGACCTTGGTTGGGGCTTTAGACCCTTTTTTGGCTTTTAGCCCCTTTCTCCCAATTCCTAGCTCCTTTGGGGGTTTCAACCTCCTTTGAGGGGTTTTAGCCACTTTTTGGAGGTTTTAGCCCCTATGAGAGATAAAGTTGGCTCTTTTTAGGGGTTTTTAAGCCCTTTTTCATATTTTTGATCCTTTCTAAGGGTGTGGGGGTCAAATGAGGGTCATGCATGGATGTCTTTGGGTGGTGTAGGTCAAGTAGAGCTCATTAGGGGATTTTTTGGGTTAACAAGGAGTATAGAAAAAAAGAGAGGATTAGAGAGAGTATGACTTGAGTTAGGGTGTGGGGTTGTGGAGAGAGGGGTGTATTTATGGTTAGTTAGAGTGCTTGAAAGAGAGAGAGAAGGTGGGAATGTTAGGGGGTTAGGAAAGAGAGAGAGGTTTGGTGTTTAGGTGTAGTTGTAGGATTACCATAGAGATGAAGTGAGATAGAAGGTTAGTAAGCATTAGGGGAAAGAGGGGAGAGAAGGAGGATGTGCTATAGGTAGAGGCATGAGTAGGGGTTGAGAGAGTGAGAAAGGAGTTTGATATACATTAGGGATAAGATAAGAGAGAGAGAAACAAAGAGTAGAAGGGTTTATAGCTGGTGGATGAGTAGGCAATGTATATGTGTGTGAGAGAGATAGAGAATGGGGGATTTTAGGGAAGTGGGTGAGAGAGAGAGGTGTGGTTGTTAGGGGTAGGTGGAGGAGTACATGTTTGAGAGGTATAGAGAGACAGAGAGAGATTCATCTGGGGAGGTGGGAATTGTGTGATCAAGGGTAGGGAGTAAGGGGGTCTCAAGAGAGAAAGAGATGGATATTATAGTGGGATAAGGTGGTACAGGGGCTTATATAACATAGGGAAGTTATAGAAAATGGGGATATGTTAACCCAAAAATCCTCCACATAGCTCTCAATGGCCTACACCACCCAAGGACACCATCTCACAACACTCATTTCACCACATAAGACCTTCCATTTGACGCTGACACCTCCAAAAGAGAGTAAGGATGAAGAAAAGGGATAAAAACCCCAAAAAAGAGTCCAAAATATCCCCTAGGAGCTAAAGCCCTCAAGAAGGGGCTAAAACCATAAAGGGGGCTAAAGTTAGGGCAGAAGGGGCTAAAGGCCCAAAAAAGGGGCTAAAGCCCTAACCAAGGGCTTAAAACCCTAAAATCCCTTGGAAAAACTATAAAAGGAGGGTGGGGGGTCACCCTCAAAACACTCCTCACTTGCCTATTGTTATGCTACCTATGAATGCTTTGAGACCTTTGCCTCTCAAAGCACCCAAACTCCCTCTCCTCCATCTCTATCCAATAAAGCCCTTACTTCCCAACCAAAAGAGAGGTGCTCCCATGAGCTAGGGCATGGTCTCCCATTTCCACCCAAGTGAGGTATAACATTTCTTTTCATGTTTGTTTAATTGTTTTTTCTTTCTAACTGTTTTTTTATTTGCAGGTTCTATTGTTGACATTATTTGCAGGTTTACCATTGTAGTAGCTTAGGTTACTTGCAGGTTTTAAGGAGGTGGAACCCTAACCCATTTTCTGCATAGGGGTTCACAAGGGCTTCATCTCCCTCTTTCTTTTCTTTTATTAGCTCATAGTTTAGTGTAGTTTTAGTTTTCTATCACTAGATGAGATTAGTTTATTTTACTGTTCTGTTTAGGCTATTTCCATTTCATTTTTTCCTATTTTTTCCAAGAGTAGGAACCTACCCTTGTTCCCTATAGGCACAAGGGAGCCATTCCTACTCATGTAGTGAGGAGAAATAATCACTACAGCTTTGGAAACCATACCAGGTTGATCCCACAAGATCCTTGGTCAAAAATTTTCAAGTTTTCAATTTTTTTCAATTTTATCCTAGTTTTCAAAAATCTTATGTCAGATCTGTCTTAAATCTGCTTCATTTCCTGTTTTAGTTAGTGCTGAAGCCTCTGCTAGGCCAAGCCGATTCAGACTGACCCCAGTACCAGTTACTGTCAGCCAGATCTGACCTTGCATCACAAAAAATCCCTTTCTAGAGAAAGGCGCTCTTATCGGGGGAAAAGGTGAGATTGGGGCACTCTTAATGAGCAAATAGGTGCACCCAGGGTGGAATTAATCCCCAGATAGCTGGGAATTCATTCTAGAAGCTTAGGTTGTGGTTGTTTTCACATTCTGTGTGAACCCCTCGCTCATTTCTGGAAAAATATCGTGGCCCCCTCGCTAGATTTGGTCAGAAATGTGCGGCCTGTCACACAAAAGTTGAATTTAAGTTTAATTGACAGTAATTTTTAGTTTCAGAGGACTGTTAGTGTGGCTCATCCACCTCTGTCCACCATTGCAGGTCTTTTTCAATTCCAGTTTTTATTTTCTGCAAATCAATCCATGAACAATGTGTAAATCTTAAATCAATCATTAAGGCTTAATAAAATGAACTAGTCTAACTAAAAGTAACTTAAAAATAACCATCTTTCTACCCCCTTACTCCTCTACCCTATCATCACCCTCCAGGGTATTCTGGGATAAGACGAAGGGTAAGCTCGTATAGATCTAGGCACTCCATTGTATTTTTCCCAAACCACTAAAATTGGGTGACCTGGAAGGTAGAGGGGGTAGAGAAGGAGGGCTTCTTACAGCACTAAGCATCCTCCCTATTGACCAACCTAGCATCCAAGAGGTGACCTAAGGATCTACATATGGGCTTAGTCCCATCGTGTTGAGAGCCTAGCACCTACTCTTAGTTGAAGAAGAATATCACTGAGAGGTAGACATTTAGTTAGGCCAGCAATCCAGGGTTAATCATTGTACTTGCTTACAAATTTCTATTTATGTTTGCATAAAAAACCATGACATGAACTCTACCATGAATTCATAAACCATATTGCAAACAACCACATACCAAAACAAAAAAGCAAACCAACACACCATACCAAATAATTAACCCAACTCAGTTCATGATGCTGAGTAAGCCTTAAAATTTACCAAATTTACACTAAGTTCAATCAATTCTGTAGTATTTGAGGACACAAGTCCCTGATTGCTTCAATTGTGGGAAGTACTTGGGATTTTCCCAGAAACTCATTGTGAGGAGTACCACAGGAACCCCAAAGTAGCTGGCCACTGAGAGGAATTGCCAAGCGAAACAGGAAACGACCCCTTCCGATTGAGTAGAAGCACCCATGAGGAATAAGCCAAGCGCTGTCTTCTGGTAGTCTTGGTGGCCGAGAAACCACCTTTATCTAATAGGAATCCATTGAAACCAGGGTCCAAATATCATACCCACCAGTTTCATACACAAAAGCAAACACAATTGATCCTCCACGATCTTCCTCACGCCTAAGAGGCAAACCACCACCATTTGGAACACTTGATTGGCACTGTCGAAGATGCTCTCAGTGATCTCCCACACCATCAAAGGGCTACACAACCTCTGATTTTGATTCAGACCCATATCAGTCTGAACCAGACCTCAAAACCGCACCATCAATCCCCATGGCTAGTGCGAATCCGGATCCATTTTTCGGCCTAACCTTAGCAAGTGGACCCATGTCCACATCAGAAATTGTCACCCACAACTTCACAAGTGGCCCAAGCATAGTCATGTAGACTATCATTAGCCAACTGCCACCACCCATAGTGACCATCCAAACTGGCCCAGTGGTAACACATGGGGGCAGTGGCCCCTCCACACACACTACCCCTCCTGCCACACAGGGGGGCAGTGCACCATCCACCTACATTGCCCCTACTGTTAGACATGGGGGAAATTCCCCTAACACCCATACTACCCCCCACACAGCAATTGGAGGCATTTTCCCATCCGCAATGGTGCCACCACAAGCACCCCCAGCCATGCAGATGCATTATGCACCTGCAAACCAAACCCCCATTGCAGCCCCATGCCACATCAACTTGGGGTCAAATCTACCCTTCATGGCTTGTCTGAACTTGCCTGACTTGGCTAGATTAATGAATGACCCCATCTGCCACCAAGCTTTCTGGCCACACATGCCAACTAAGATGCCATCAGACATCCTGAAGTTTGAAGGCAAAGCCGGGGAATGTCCCCAAAATCACATAATGACATTCCATCTATGGTGCTCATCCAACAGTATCGTAGAAAACTCCATCAGGTTGAGGTTGTTCCAATGTATCTTTACAGGGGCCATTCCCAAATGGTACATTGAGCTGCCATGAGCCAAGTACCCCAACTTTAACTCCCTATCCTTCATGTTCCTACAGTATTTTCAACTCCCTGTTAGATATGATGAGGGCATGGAGATCCTATTATCCTATCACCAAAGCACTAGCACTCACATAACTGACCACATCCATGAGTGGCGGAGACACCGTAGCTTATGCAAAATCCGACTAGATGACAAGATCTTCTTGGATTGGTTCCTTAAGACTTTTCTCCCACCCATTGCAAAGGACATCACATCTGAGCGTCCCTAATCTGAAGAAGAGTCCATACTGAAGGCCCAACAATTTGACTTCATCTACTCTCAGTCTGGATACTTGTACACTATCATTCCAAATGCTCCCCGTCTGAGTACCTCCTACCATGACACACCGAGGGCATCCCATGCTGTGGAGGGAATCATAGGGTCAGTCTCCCAACAACCATAGCTTCAACCGACACCACCTATCATTGCACCACAACCAAGCAACACTGCTAATGTTTCTTACCAAAAACAAGCTTCAGACTATGCTAGAATGATGTCTTAGTCTGGAGCAACAACCTGTTATGCACAACCTACACCACCACAGTAGGCTCAGGCCTTAGCTTGGCCAACACAACAGTATGTGGGGTAAATTCCCACATTTGTGGCACCACCACTCCCACAAATATACTATGCACCACCAGTGCAACAAGTTCAAGCCCCCGCCCCTGCTCCACCCGCTCCATTGGGACAAGTGTTTGCACAACAAAACCATCCCAACCAGCCTACCCCCAATAATCAACAAGGGAAAGCTAGAAAAAACCTGCCCTACAACCAAGGCAATAACCAACTGCAGGGAGACGGTTAGAAACCAAACCTTCCCAATACTGTCGCGGCTAATCGGCCAACCCAAAACCCCCCATGGCATAATGCACCAAGACGCAACACTCCATTGTGCACAAACCAAACTTCTACACTTTGTGATGTTTATGGGCATTACACATTTGAGTGTCCCCTCATGGCTTGCGCTAAGCAGGCCATTCAAAATGAGGCCCAACAAGCCGCTAATGCTACCAATCAAGCCCAACCCAACTAGGCACCATACGGACCTCCTCCTATGGTGCTTCAAAACCCACTACCAGTCCAAGGATTGGTGGCAACTTCTCCCCCTTCTCAGGCCAATCCTAATGCTCTGGGGGCACCGTCCATGACCGAAATAGGTGTTCACCACCTGCTGGTCATGACCACTGAAGAGGTCAATTTACAAACTAGACGAAATCAGTACAGTACCACCACCAAACCTGCTAACTCATCAGCAGCATCCACATCTAAGACAACCAACCTACCTCTCCAATTACCCCCATTCTCGCGCCCCCCCATATGCAGAATCACCAATAATGCCACAGCTAGAGCTACAATCAGCTATAGCATTATGGATGATTTGGCCCAAATTCCAACTGCCATGTCCACTCTTGAGTTACTTAAAACATGCCCAACACAATAGAAAGAATTACTAGCTGCTCTAAGGGTAGCAAACCCTTCCGACTCTAAGTTGATCACATTGACACGGAGAACGAAGAGCCGCGCATGCCCTCCACTATCGCCTTCCAAATCCTTGTGTCCATCCGGAACTTGGTTGTGCACTGATGCATAGTGGATGAGGGGGCATCCACGTGCGTCATGTCTACCTTGGTTTGGTAGAATCTTGGATCACTAATTCTACAATCGTCCTCCATGAATTTGCGGGCTTATGATGGACATCCCACTAAATCCCAATGAATCCTCCCCCATGTCCCCATCACATTAGCCAAGAAGACAGTCCTGATTGACATCGAAGTCATCAATGCTCAAATGGACTACAACCTCCTCCTCAGGAGAAGTTACATGTATACCATGCGAGCCGTTGCGTCAACTGTCTTCCACCTCATGATGTTTCCCTACAAAGGGAAGATTGTGATGGTTGACCAGCTCACCTAGAATGATCTTCAAGGGTTAACAACACCTACCAACGTTATGCCTAGAATCACCACCATTGAGCCACAAGGGGTGATAGTACATGCTAATGTCATCCCTACAACCAACACTATGGTTGAAAACACACCAACCTCCCCATTGTTGAATGTGGGCCATGGGTTTTTAACCGATCTCACCATGATAGCTCCTTTCCCATTGGTATCACCACCACTGACACAAAATCAAATTGCAAACTTGTGCATGGTCTCATCAAGCACCACTGCTCGCAAACAGCAACCACAACCACAACCACAACATTGTCTATAGCTGCAATGCCAACAGTAGCTGCAACATCACCCGCAGTAGCAGCATTATTCCCAGCCATAGTAGCAACCTCAATTACGAAGGAAACAGTGGGGTTCATTCCCACTCAACATGATCCTTTTCCTTTTTCTTTTCCTTTTCCTTTTCCTACCATCCGAGATCGTTAGTAAGTCTGTCTTGGTAGCCTACAATCTACAGGATTTCACACTGGGAGATCTTGTGTGGTACCTTAAACCACATACCCTACCTCTGAGGCCCCAGGATGTGTTGAATCATGTCTAGCCAATTAAGATGATGTAGCACCTACCTCCAGGTGCATCAAAGACTCCTCCTGTCTCCAGGCATGCCCCTCTTCCTCCAATAGAGATTGAGGGCAAGGCCACAAAAGCCACAACCAATACCGCTTTCATGATATCTAGCACCAGTTTCCATTTCACCTCATTGGATGTGGAAGATCCACCTAATCTATCCCGGTACCACTTACACAATGACGAAGAGATCTGTAAGACCACCTTTAGTTTTACCCCATTCACTTTAAACCATAGTGTGGAATCAGTTCTTCCCATAAAAGACCAGATTCCATCACCTTGCCATGCCAATGACCTTTGTCTTGGAAAGGGGGCACACCTCTTCATTGACTCTGATGGACAACTCTTGGAGAACCCCCACAATGGGCTCTACCTTAATATATTTTATGCTTAACATCACCAATGAGTCACTTCAGTTTCTTTTCTTATTTTTTCAATGTTTTCTACCACAAGTTAGGGGCAGCAACATTAGCTACTACTTCAAAGTCACCCGGAACGTGTTCGAGACACCTCTCACACCTCCGGGCCCAAATTTCTATCTCCTTATGAGACCATTGTCTCATGTTTAATAAGTCAATTTTGGGACCATTTCCCACAAGTCACCTCGATTTACAAGCCATGACATGATGATACAAGCATCTATGTACCTGTACTTGTATCATACTTCCCGATCGCTACTCATGCAAGTGTTTGGGCTGCCGCCCATTAAGGATTGTACCATACTTTTATTTTTGTATTTATAATTGTCTTTTTCCACCACACCTTATGCAGACATATAGACCATCGTCCACAAAACCATTTGTTTTTATTTCATGTATTTGACATATAAGTGTCCTCGGGCCACCGCCCATTAAGGAATGTAATTTTAGCTTTTATTTTGTATTTTTAACACATAGATTGTCTTTTCTTTTTACCGCACCTTTCGTGGACCTCTGGACCACTATCCACAAAACGATTTCTTTTCTTGCACATATTCGGCATATAATTTCCCCCGGAGCTGTACTCACATCGCATGTATTCAAATTTGTCCACTGCAACAAACACACATGCTCTCTTGACCTCTGTCCAAGACATGGATGATTTTAAGGAACCATACTTATTTAAAAGTGTATAAATGTTGGTGAATATTACCAATTCTTAAAACGCCAACTATAAAATGATTGGCGATATTTTTCAAAAACAAAATTAATTTCCAAGTATTTTATATTGTTTATATAATAATTTGGTGATTTTTAGGGTGAAAAAAATTTACCCCACCAAAATTGGGCGAAACAGGGCTTCAAAAAATGCAAAATGGTGAATGTTTTTTGGGAGAAAAACATGGAAAAATATCCCACTGGGCTAAAATTCGCCCCTAAAATTATCCTTGGTCCAAGAGCCACCTCGGTTTGCAAGCCTCTGCCACACCATCTCGCAGGCCTCTATCATGATCTATCGCACGCATGTATTGGTATGTTTGAGAGCCTTCTGCTCCATCCATACTGTGTGGATGACCTTTGGACCTCTATCCACCGTCCTAACATGGGGCACCGCTCGTGCCACCGAAGTTGGTTGACCACATCGGAGTTTCGTTTAAGCTCTTTTCTGACTCCTTAAAACAATGAAAAGATCTCTGAGCGCAGCTGCTTCCTTTCTCGCTCGCTAAAGTATAGGAAATGGCGTCTACATAGTCTTGGTTATCTCCTTTTGCAGACCATGAAGACCATCTCATGAAAAGGAACTCCTTGGCACACTCAAGCCAAGACCATACCCCTCTGCATAATTTTGTGCTTTCTCAGGTAGAGGGGCCACACTTTATGAAAAATCCCACCATCGGTTGTCGTTAAGCTCTTTTCCAGCTGTCTCATCAAGAAAATATTATCGAACAAACTTGTTTTTGTTCATGCTCATAAAAGTATCTGAATGATCATCCACTCAATATAGTTTTAACCTTTTCTGGCCTGATTGGACTACCAAAATTAAATAAGTCTCTCATCCCCTCCAGGATGAGCAAGCTCTCCTATGTATACTTTTATCCTTTTTCAGGCACAGGAGACTACCAATGAAAAGAGCCCCCACTGGAGTCTTCTTCATGCTTTCAAAATCTCTAAAATTGCAAGCACCATCGAGCATTTACCTTCTCGGGTTCACCAAAAATACATGAGATCATACCACAATAGTGTCCCTAGACACCACCCCACAGAAAATAGTTTGGTAGCATCCCAACATTAGGTCACCTTTGTTCAGAGTACTCTGTAATGTGTCTTCCTTGGATCCCATCAGTATCAAAAGTGTCCTCTGCCTCCAAGTATTTCCCATCTGCAGTGACATTCCCGGTATTATAGCTATGATCCCATTCCCATGAGTCAGTTTCATGTGCTACCTGGTCTGCCCTACTGCCATACTCTAAACAAAGGAATTTTGAGTCTCCCACTCCCGCCCTGCCCCTATTCAGTTTTTTTCCCTTCCCTCCCCTCTCCCCCAATTCAGTGACTTAGTTTGCAGATTACTTCACACCTTTCGGTTATCCCTTACACTCCTGGTCAAGGAAACATCATTGCCTTGACTAGGGGCAGGTCTCCCTTTGTCGACACCAAGACACATATTATAGAAGATAGACCTAGAGGTCCCTATATCTTGGTTTCATTAACATTATTGATGAGTTCCTTGGACCACTTGAGAGGATTCCTTAGTGCCTCTTGGGATGGTTGTTTCTCACGTGCTCGACTTCAACTTCATCATCGCACCATTGAGATTCATAAAAGGTTTGTTCCACATAGTACTTGGTCGAAGACCCTGGATGTCACCTGACTCTAGAAAATTGGTGAGTCCACTGGAGGGACCTAAATAGGTGGTGTCCCTTGTGATTTCTAGGTTGCGTTTGAGACAGTGATTAGAATCCGTAGCAGTGCTTCGATATACCTTTATGATTGATACAACATACTTGTACCGCAGAGACTCTGACTATCAATCAGTGAGTCCACATAGCTATGTACCAGATCCAATAGACCATTAGTCATGAAGATATAGCATTCCATGAGAATGAAATGGTTTCAATGTACTAGATCAGTATTGTATTCAGCCTCACATGGAGGCAACCATCATTGTAACATCAGTTGTATATGATCGGCTCTTGTATTTTAGAGCATAGATCAAATGATTCTTTTGACATTGTCATGAGCATGGGAATGCCTTCCTCGTCCATATACATGTCACACATTTATTGTATCTCACCCATTGATGGGAACCAAGGTAATACAAAAACCAAAAGCCACCATGCCCCATCCCTGGAAGCACCACCTCTCTACAGCAAATCCTATGATGTCCGTCGGCCATACGTTGAGCTCCTGCCCTCACACATCAGGGGGAAATTTGTTAACCCAAAAATATCCCACATAGCTCTTAATGGCCTACACCACCCAAGGACACCATCTCATAACACTCATTTCACCACATAAGACCTTCCATTTGACCCCCACACCTCCAAAAGAGCCCAAGGATGAAGAAAAGGCCTAAAAACCCCAAAAAAGAGCCCAAGATATCCCTCTAGGAGCTAAAGCCCTCAAAAAGGGGCTAAGACCCTAAAAGGGGCTAAATTTATGGAGAAAGGGGCTAAAGGCCCAAAAAATGGGCTAAATCCCTAACCAAGGGCTTAAAACCCTAAAATCCCTTGGAAAAACTATAAAAGGAGGGTGGGGGGTCACTCTCAAAACACTCCTCACTTGCCTATTGTTATGCTACCCGTGGATGCTTTGAGACCTTTGCCTCTCAAACCACCCACACTCCCTCTCCTCCATCTCCATCCCATCAAGCCATTACTTCCCAACCAAGATAGAGGTGCTCCCATGAGCTAGGGCATGGTGGCCCATTTCCACCCAAGTGAGGTATAACATTTATTTTCATGTTTGTTTAATTATTTTTGCTTTCTAACTGTTATTTTTATTTGCAGGTTCTATTGCTGACATTATTTGTAGGTTTGCCATTGTAGTAGCTTAGGTTACTTACAGGTTTCAAGGAAGCGGAACCCTAACCCATTTTCTGCAGAGGGGTTCACAAGGGCTTCATCTCCCTCTTTCTTTTCTATTATTAGCTCATAGTTTAGTCTAGTTTTAGTTTTCTATCACTAGATTAGCTTAGTTTATTTTACTGTTCTGTTTAGGCTATTTCCATTTTGTTTTTTCCTGTTTTTTCCAAGAGTAGGAACCTACCCTTGTGCCCTATAGGCACAAGGGAGCCATTCCTGCTCCTATAGTGAGGAGAAATCCTCACTACAGGGTATATGGATAGAGAGAGAGGGGGGGGGGGGATATGTTGTAGGGGGAGGAAAATTAATTGAAATAGGGATAGAGAGATATAAAGAGGGGGGGTTAGGGGTAGTTGCAGTAGGAGAGATAGAGAGAAGGGTATAGGGGGTGTTTTTTCATACAGAGAGAAAGAGATAGAGATAGGGTTTTGGATTTATGGACTATTATGGAATTTATATAGAAGGGGGGTATAGTGTGGGGTTAGAGAGAGAGGAATGTGGTATGGGAAAGGGGATTATGAAAGGAAAAGAGGGAGAATGATTTAGGGGTAGGTAGCATAGGAGAGAGTGAGTGACAGAGAGAGAGAGAGAGTAGTTATGGGTAGAGAGAGTAGGAGGGGAGTTAGGGAGAGAGGGGGTGGTTAGGGGAATTGGTATTTTTAAGAGAGGGAGAGGGAGAGGCATGGGGTTGGGGGAGAGAGAGAGAGGAATGGGTTATGGGTAGGTGGAGGAGGAGACGTGGGAGAGAGAGATCCAGGGGGGCGAGTGGAAGGAGGGTGTTGGTGATTAGTTCTAAGGGAACGAGAATAGTTGTGAGAGAAAAATAGATAGAGATCAAGGTTGGGTGGGTAGGAATTTATGTATGATTAGAGTAATTGGAGAAAAGGGGTGGAATACAGGAAAAGAGAGAGTGTGTGAGTGAGTGAGTGAGAGAGATATGGGGGGTAATGAGTGGTAGGGGGATTAGGAAAGGCAATGAGAGAGAAGGGTTTCAAGGGAGGGGGAGTAAGAGAGAGAAAGAGAGGTAATTAGGGAGAGTATGAATGGTTTTAGGGTGAGAGAGGGCTAGTTATGGGTAGGTATAGTGTAATAGATTTATAGGGGGTTGTTAGGGGTTTAAGGGAGAGAGATAGAATTGATTGTTAGGTATAGGTGGAGTAGTAATAAAGAGAAAGTTAGAGAGGGGGTTGATAAAATTTAAGGTAATGAAAGAGAGAGGTGGGTTTAGGGTAGGGGTAGAGGGAGAGAGAGATAAAGGGAGGTGGATAGAGAGAGATATTAGGGGTTTTAAGTGGTAGGGAGAATGCTATTAGGAGACAGAAAGACATAGGTTTTTAGTTGGAGGACGAGTAAGAAAGAAAAATAGAGGGGATTAGGGAGAGTATAAGTAGTGTTATGGAGAAATAGGGGAGGTTAGGTTTAGTAATAGTGCATTAGAGAGAGGTGAGGAGGGGGTGTTAGGGTGTCAAGGAGGAGAGAGAGCAGTGAAGGTTAGGTTTAGTTGGATTATCTTGGAGAGAAAGTTAGAGATGGGGTTAGTAAATGTTAGGGGGAAAGTGTGTGTGTGTGTGTGTGTGTGTGTGTGAGAGAGAGAGAGAGAGAGAGAGAGAGAGAGAGAGAGAGCATATATGGTGAGAGAGTGAGAAATGGGGTTAGCAAGGGTTAGGGATAGGATGGGAGAGAGATAAATAGTAGGTGGATTATAATTAGGGGGATGAGTAGGTTGTGTGAGAGAAAGAGAGAGAGAGGGGTGTTGGGGGATTTGGGGAGAGCGAGGGGTGTGGTTTAGGGGTAACTAGAGGATTATATGGGTGTATTTGTTTGTGATATTAGATATATGTGTGTGTGTGTGTGTGTGTGTGTGTGTGTGTGCGCGCGCGTGTGTTTGACCACTAACTCTTTCCTCCTTTATAAATGGAGAGGTTTAAATACATCTGTGTTACCCATGGACAACGAGATAAAACAAAACAACCCTATATCAAATTTGAATCAATAATGGCATACCCATATCAGAATTGGAAAAAGGTATTATGCTTGCGTCCAACAACATTTAAAATACCTCCTCATTATATGGTGGTTTTTGCTAATACAAACAATACTTTGGGATATAAAATCACAAAAAAATGAATATGATGCAAGAGGAAAACAAACTGAATGTAGAACACCATGATGAATATTATAAATGCAAGAGAATGTTTCTCATTGACACTTCCAAGATAGTTTACAGATATGCAAAAACCAAGAGCATAATTCTTTCTGAATGAAAGTTACAACCCTTTCCTCATCAATTGAGGTTGTATTTATAGTGCTAGGGGCTCCCGAGACCAACCTTGAAATAGATTTGAATTCAGTTACAAAAATGGGGAACCAATCCCAAGTCACCATTACAAATCTTAACCAACTTCCTAAGGTGGAATATTCACCATGATTTACAACTAAAATAGGAAAGAAGGGATCATTGATGCGCTGGATAAAAAATGGTACTACGACATCTGAGAGGAAGGCTCACTTTATTTTATAGTGATGTTACAGAATGTATTCTAATGGTTTTATTCCCCATACATGATCTATATCATTATATCTTCTCCCTGGACCACTTCCACTTTGTACCTGCATTGATCCCTTTTCCTCATCACACCTTTGGCTATGCGGAATAAACCATGATCGCAGATTTCTCCTGCATGAAATTTCAACTATTCTATGCTATGACCCCTACGTAATTTCATGATCCTCTATCTTGATAACCTTCA
This sequence comes from Pseudotsuga menziesii, assembly GCA_001517045.1. Taxonomy (NCBI): domain Eukaryota; kingdom Viridiplantae; phylum Streptophyta; class Pinopsida; order Pinales; family Pinaceae; genus Pseudotsuga; species Pseudotsuga menziesii. The sequence continues at coordinate 119,785 of LPNX010692339.1, forward strand.
TGATTATTTCCATCATGAATTTCATCCTAGGACATTGATCAGATCTTCACCATATCTCCTTCGTTCAACTATGCGGGTCCTACAAATATTTCACAGCACTTCCTCCTACTAATCCCCATGTATATTTTCACCACGAAATCTATCCCGGGCCATTAATTAGATCTTCACCCGATCTCTTCCATCCATACATGTGGGATCCACCATAATTTTATAGCCCCTCTTTACTTTATCCCCCGTGTATATTTCGGTGCGAAACACTTCTCCGCCATAGATCTTTCCCATGCAGAATCATGGCCATCAAAATAAGTGGACCCTACATTATTTCACAGCTCCTTCTTGGCTTATCCTTCGTATAAGTTCTCAACACGAACTTCCTTTCGACTGTAGATATTCCTCCTCCTCAGATGTTGACCATTGAACTACGTGAGTTTTATTCTATTTCGTAGCCCCAATGCATTTAAACTCTCAAGCACTTTTCCATCGTGAAATATGCTCTCATAGTCAAACCTTGATAGATCTTGGCCATTGAAACTAGGAGGATATAATGGATTTTGCAATCCTCCACATTTTTACAAACCATGCATCTTTTCCCCATATAAAACCTCCTCCGCTGTCAATCTACTTCTGCTATGCATCCACATCATTTATTTTCCCCACTGCATACTTAGTAATGCCTTATGTCCAACCCTCAAGGTCCTATGATAACAATTTTTTAGACCTTATCCCTTCCTACATTTTCCTACTCTCCTGTCAGATGCATGTCCCAGAATGATGCTATCATATTTGCAGAAGATCCTCAAAATTTAGAATTGGTGCTTACCAGGAGCTAACAATTCCAATGAAAACACTCTTACTGTCAAAAATACTGGTAGGATATAGGGTTGATGAAAACCCCCATATACCCTAATCACCGTGCCATGTTCAGAGAGGAACCTACTCCCCTAGTCTTCTTTCAGGTGAAAAATGTAACAATTATTTATCTCCGGTAGTACTCGGAGTGATCTCTCTTGAAAGAAAACATTGTATACTAATGTTATGATAAAATTCATAAATTTACAATAATCCTTACTCATTGCATATGTTATTACCATATATGGAAGTTGTAAATTATCTTCATTGTATGTTAAAAACATCCTCAATAGAAAAGATTGAAATCAAAAAGATCTTGTCAAGTGGAATTTTATTAGCTAAGAATGTAAATTCTAAGCTAAAAAGTCATAAAACTTAAGGCATGATGATTGCATAGGTTGACTCAACTTTGAGACCCTACTTGACTAGTACTAAGGGTGAACATTAGACTCAATAAGGTTTATCTGATGTATTTATTTGTATCTAACCCTAAAAACTGACTTTCCAAGGTTATCAGAGACTGAGTTTCTTCATTGAAGAGGTTGTAATCAATGGGAAAAGAGTGATTTAGCAACTGACTATTAGGTTTTGAGAAACTTATGAGGAAATTTTTGTTTTGTTCGGTTGAATACTCTGGGAAAAATTGGACTAGGTTTTCTTATTTGTATTCTCTGGATATTTGGGAAAAATTGACAGGGATCAATTGAGTATTTTAGATGACAAGGGAATTTACTAGACATAAAATCTTAGACCTAGATGCATCCATAATTACTCCTTCAAAAGGAGAATAATTATTAGTGCACCACTCAATGAAATATGGACAATTTGGTGTTTGTTAGATGAAAAAATAAAAGAATTATGAACTGAATACTCCATGAGTATCAATTCCCTGGTATTTGATAATTTTTAACTTATTTTGGTCAGTCTCTACAAGGTCATTTAACAATATAGTGTCGAAGATTTTAGAATATTTATCCTCAAGACATTCTTCAAAATTCTAATCCACAAGATTCTGAACCTCTAAATATTCCATTTTAGCCATGAAATACTAGTTCAATCAAAGAAATGAACCTACTTGGTTAGCTGATAGATGGTTCAAAAGTTTGTCCACAGTGGTGCTTTATGCACAGTCAAATTTCTCTTTTTCCAATGCTTCAGAAAAAACAAAATGTTTGAATCCATGTGCTTGTCCTTATATTATTTTATTCTTCCTATTTACTATGCATCTCTTTCATTCAAATTTAATTTCACCTGTAGATCTGATACTCTTTGATTTGAGCCTTTGATTCTTGATTTTTGGTTAACCACACTATCTTATTTCCTCATATTTCACCCATATTTATTTCTCATGCAACTTTGAATCCTAGAAACAAATCTCCATCCTTGATTTGTAACTCTGTCCAATCCAAGCGGTCCATTATGATTTGTCTTGAACCTTGATTTTTAGTTATATGACCTTTGTTATTATCCTTATAAATTCTATTCCTGGATTGATTTATGGTTGTAGATCAATTTTAACTTAAATATGTACCCTTTCTCACCATTCATATTTACATTTTCTGTACTCCTACCAAAAATTCCCTTCCCTGTACTTTGGATTGGCATAACTATTTTGAACTATTGATCTAATATTAACTCCCATATCGACCATCGAAATGTGTGGACTATACTCATTTCCGCAAATCTCAAATTCAACCTTTCTCCATGCAACTCTAATTTGCAGAATTGATCTCAAACCTCAATAAAAAACCACCTTTAATATTCATCGTTCAAGTTTTAAAGGAATAGAAAATTCCGCAAATTTTAAAAGTGATTTTCTCCATGCATGTTCAATCGGTGGAACCCTTCTCCACCATAGATTTGTCCTGACTTGGTCTCGACCATTGAAACATGTGCTCCCATTACACAATTCCAAAAATATGGAAAGTAACTTTTCCTCAAGAACTTTAGATCAGCAGAATGTACCTCAGTCATTGATCTAAACCAAAATCAATATCGTCCATCAAAACCTATTTTTGTTTAACAAAGTTCATGAATACAAAAAGTATTTTTCATCATGCAACTTAGAATGGCAGAATGGATTTCCACCATTGATCGGATCTGATCATTGATTGTTGCCATTGAAATATAATCCCTTTTAGCAATTCCACGAATCTGAAAAGTGTTATATTTTTATCATTCAAGCTAGCATTATTATCTTAGGATATTTTAACTGAGAGAATAACATGCATAGCAATAAAACACAAGAGACAAGAGACACAAAGATTTTTCCTCGGGGAAACCATAAAGGAGAAAACCCCACAACTTCCTTAGAGATAGAATCAGCACCAAAAGTAAAACCTGAAAACATAAAGATGATCTCCCGATAGCAATAGTCTCTCTCTTGTCCCAGCAATTTCTCTCTCTCACTCATGTGCCCCAATGAGTGAATGTGTGTGTGATAAATAGAGAGACTCACTCTCTATTTATATTCTTTCATTCACTTGAAACCCACTCCAACATGTCTACCTCACTTTAACAATTACTTACTAGAGTCGACATCTCTAGGAGTGTCTAATAACCCTAGTTCCCCATAACTTGCGGGGACTTTTCCTCCTCCGACCAACAAGGAGGGTTATCCTTAACACAATGGTGGGGACTATTGCCCTGAATTACAATGACTCACCTAGGGTCAACTTCTCTAGGATAGTATAATAACCCTAGGGCCCCACAACTGTGGGGAATTTAACCCTTGAACAATAGGAGGGTTACCCCTAATGACTTGACATGCCTTGTTTACATTATAGAACCTCCTGATAGGAACATCAGGGCATGACATGACTCAAATACATTACAGAAACATCCCAGAATAAACATCGAGGTACAATACATAAGATAAACGAATGAATACATTCCGAAGTTACAAATACATCAACACTTCCTCTTAACTAGGAATTTATTCTCTCGACACAATTTATCAGCACAAGTCTTCTTCTCTATATCATCTGGATCATCATCGATTCCTTGTCATATTCAATTCATCTTCATCTGGATGTGGATCATAACTCGATCTGGATCATCATCACTGGATCTAGATTATCACTCAATCTGGATCATCATCACTGGATCTAGATCATCACTCGATCTAGATCATCATCACTGGATCTAGATCATCACTCGATCTGGATCATCATCACTAGATCTAGATCATCACTCAATCTGGAACATCATCACTGGATCTGGATCATCACTTGATCTAGATCATCATCACTGGATCTCAATCATCACTACTGGATCATCACTGTTGGATCATCGTCACAGGTGCTATCTCATGATTCTTCTCATCACAGGAAGTTCTACAGAGCTAGCCCTTTTTCATGCTAGTTGTAGGCCTCGCCTCCATGTAGGTCTTCTTCAGCACTTATATCTGACCCTAAGTTAGAATGGCCCACCCAACACTTACATCTGATCATGTAGGAACCAATCCTATAGTCATATCAGAAAGGCATGCCCAACACTCACATCTGACCATGTGGGAACACATCCCACAACCCTGTCAGAAAGGCCCAGCACTCACATCTGACAACCAATGTCAGAAAGGCTCAGCACTTATAGTCGACCATGCGAGGAACCAATCCTCCACGCTGAAAGGCTCTGCACTTACATCTGACAACCACTGTCAAAAAGGATCAACACTTATATTTGACCATGCAAGGAACAAATCCTTCATGTCGAAAGGGATCTGCACTTACATCTAACAACCAATGTTATAAGGGCTCTGTACTCACATTTGATCATGTAGGAACCAATCCTATAGTCACATCAGAATGGCCCTCAGTCAAATACTGAGCTTTCTTGGTAACTGACTAGGTGCCTCCATTCTCCCAGAGAATGGCATTAGCCCTTATATCTGATCAAGTGGGAACCAATCCCTCAATCACATCAGAATGACCATGCACTCACATCTAATCATGTAAGACTACATCTTACAGTCATATCAGAAAGGCCCTCAGTCCTAGACCAAGTATTCCTGGGAACTGACAGGGCACCTCCATTCCAAGAATGGCAACAACCCTTATATCTGATCATGTAGGAACCAATCCTATAGTCACATCAGAATGTATTAGCACTCACATCTAACATGGAAGGAACCAATCATCTCACCATGACAGAATGTCTCAGCCCTTACATCTAACCATGGAAGGAACCAATACTCTCACCATGTCAGAATGGCTCGCAGACTCGTCACTTCCCTTTAGAGGGAACCTCGATCTGAAGAACACCAAGCTTCTCCCTGAAGTATTCAAACTTCACCCTATCCAATGGCTTTGTCAACGCATTAGCTATCGGTTCATCCATTTCAACATACTGGAGCTTCATTGCTCCCCTTTGCACCATATCCCTAATATAGTGATACTTGATTTTGATATGCTTCGACTTGTCATGGAACACCAGGTTCTCTGACAACTTCACGCTACTCTAGTTGTCACGATGTATACAAGTAGCATCCATATGGAGATCAAATAAATTAGACAATAGCTTCCTTATCCATACTGCCTCACAACTAGCTGAACAAACTGTGACATACTCTACTTCAGATGTACTTAGTGCCACATAGGATTGCTTCTTGCTAAACCAAGAGATCGCACCGAATCCCACACTGAAGCAACACCGTGAAGTACTCTTCCTATTGATGGCACTTCCTACCCAATTTGAATCAACATAACCCTCTAGGTTAATATTCTGATTCACCTCATACTTGAGCCTATAATCAACTATACCCCTTAGGTACCTCAGAATATGCTTTGCAGCAATCAAGTGAACATGTCTTGTATCTGTCAAGAACTGGCTCAACGTGTTCACAGCAAAATAAATATCTGATCTCATGTTTGTCAGGTACATCAAGGACCCAATCATCTGATGATACATCGTAGCATCAATCGCTTCTAATGAAGCATCACTTAATAGCTTCCATTTCAATTCCATAGGTGTGGTCATGGCCTTGTAGTCCATCATCCTGAACCTCTTCAGGATATCTACTGCATACTTCCCTTGTCCTAGGGATATTCTGCCACATCTCCATACCTAGAAAATAGTGCATTGACACATAACAGGAGCATCACTGGTCTTCCGCATTCAACCTTGAAGCAAAGGTTGGAATCCACTTTACTCTTAGTAAAGCCTAGAGTCATCAGTAATCTATCCATCCTGTCGTACCATGTCGAGCCTCAAGATATTCTGTAGTCACTCCCTCTGAAGCAGAGCATCATACTCCCTCTATCTTCTGTACTCTATGCACTGAAACATTCTGTACCGGAGTGACAAGTAGCTTCCTATGCTACTAATATTCTATGTATCAATCTAGTGTATATAATTTCATCTTCAACATTGTAGCAAAGTTTAAGATCTTCACCAAGCTCATCATGTATGTGTTTCAACTCACACTAGCTGCAAATGTCTCTTCGTAGTCTATGCCTTCTTTTCATGAGAAGCCTTGTGCTATGAATCTTTCCTTGTATCCCACGATGTTTCCATCTATTGCATGATGGAACTACGAACTTCCCTTCACGTATTGATACTTCATCCTAGACATCATTCTTCTTGAACTGGACTTCCCTTTCTTCTTGGTTACTTCTTCATAGCTTGAAGGTTCTGCATCAATGATGTCACTGCATTTGTCATATTATTCTTCATCTTGAACTGTCATTACTTGTTCTTTGGAACAAGTCTCATCCTTTTTTTCTTATAGTTGATTATGTATGTTGTCCTTCCTACAAGTCAAATGCATTTGTATGGTTAGAAACATTTCATAAGGAATATTCATACTGGAAAATTCTTATGCATAAATATATGATCATGCAACTACTTTAGCCAATACAACATTCATCCATATCTCACGGAAACTTTCTAGATGCCTTCAATATCTACCAGGACGACATTGATATTGTGCACTAATCCAATATGCCAGCAAAGAGGTTTCATTCTTGATAAGTAGCAATGGAGAGTTGTATAGCACCATGAGCTACTTACCCATCACATGCATATTAGTTAGCACCATGAGACACTTACCCATCACATGCATATTAGTAGTATACTGTCATTAATGCAAGAATTCTATCATGCATAATACATTAACTGAATATAAACAAATCTATAACAAAACAATATCATCAAATGACAATTGAATACTTATATTTATTTGTTTCGTGGGTAGACTCCTTCTTGAACCTTCAGCTTTATCATCTTCCTCATTCATAATAGCATCGTTTCTTATCCAAATGCTAAGATGGATAAGCGGTTCTTCAAGATTTGAGTCCTTCATATTCTTCATCGCTTCAGGGATCTTCTTTGGATGGTGAGAGCTTGATATTCAATTTCTTCCATCTTCTCTTCTCTTCTATGAGTCAAGCTTCTTCTTCTTCCTAGTGTCTGCTGAAAGTAATCACTTCCTTCTGGCACACATTCCTTGCATGAATGAATCCCATGATCCTGGGAGGCTATTCAAGGTGATTATCACCACTTCTGCATTCTCCACTTCTTATTCTACCGCTTCAAGTTGTTCTTTGATTTGAGAGACTGTTGTAAGGTATGACTATATGGTCTCTACATTCTGGATCTTACATTATTCAACTGGTTTCTTATTTATGTTCTTCCCTTCAAATATCTTGGTCAAGGAATCAAACATATCTTTAGGTGTCTTTAGGGAAGACACTTTTGGTACAAGTTGATCTGTGATTGAATCAATAATGATCTTCTTGGCCTTGACCAAGTTCTTCTTGTGTAAGGCTTTCAGCCTGATCTCCCTCTGGAACTGGAACCTCTCTACTCATGTAGGTGTCCAATTAATTTTATTTAGAGAGATCATATACTTCCATACTTGGAAGTTGTCAACTTCACCAAGCCTATCATTAATCTGATGTGATACATCACTTTGAAATGAGAACCTCAAATGAAAATAGCAAAAGATTAGATCTTAGCGATTTGCGGTGTCCGTCCTGGTTCTGGAGCTGGCTGATCTAGGGTATGTCAGAGAAACACTAATTTTAAAAACTTGGAATATTTCAGATCTGATTTAATATAAATATATATCTATTAAATTTGAGTTGTCTAGTGTACTCCTTTTCTGAAAACAGTGGAGGGAAGCTCCCAGAATAGGAAGCCCTAGTTTTTCAATTTCTTCTGCAGAAATGTCTGACACTGTTTCTACGATATCTCTGAAATTACTCCTCCTCTATGTTTGAAACTTCCCAATAAGGTATCCTCTCCTATTCCTGTTCCAACACCATAGGTTTAATCAGAATTGGTTTCACCAATTGGGACTTATGATCATTTTCCCAAGGTGACTTGTTACATGACTATTCAAACCAGCGAAGTTGTATGGCCTTCCATGTGTCACTATTTCATCTTATGGGTATGAAACTTAGACCACTCAAATTAAATTCCATTACCTTTATGGAACATCTTTATAAATTTCATTTGTATATTTGTATCCCAAGATATAGAAATTCTCCCCAGGTGTCCTATTTAGGGATGAATCCTGGAAGAGGCTGGAACCCTAACTTGAAGGGATCGTATCACCCAGAATATAGTGAATATGAAGATGAATTTTGGATACAGTGTAAATCAGGATTTTTTCTTCATCCTTTAAACGTTTCATCTCCTGATCCTTCTCCAATCCTAAGATATATCGAATATACCAGAACCTATCAGTTTTAGTATTTAGGGTTTTTCCAGCTCGGGGTCAAACTAGGGTTTGACTTTCCTGGAGTTTTACCCAACCAAAAATATTGAAATAGGTCTCCAAACTTGGATTTTGATGAGGATATAAATCCTATGCCAGGCTCACTCAAAAATTCCTCTTCTGTAGAAAGCCCTAATTTCCCGCACCAAAAACTGAAAATGCTCAGAATCGAATTTCGCTTCGACCGAAAGATACGCCCTTTAATGGAGAGTCAACCTAGCATACTTTTTCTGATGGATTGTGGAGAGAGACCAAAAAATTAATAAGCCCTATATTTTGTAGTTGCATAATGTCTTCTTCTTAGGTTAGCTCTGATACCATGTTAGATTTTTATCATTCAAGCTAGCATTATCATCTTAGGATCTTTTAAGTGAGAGAATAACATGCACAACAATAAAACACAAGAGAGAAGAGACACAAAGATTTTTCCTCGGGGAAACCATAAAGGAGAAAACCCCTCGACTTCCTCAAAGATAGAATCAGCACCGAAATTAAAACCTGAAAAAATAAAGATGATCTCCCGACAACAGTAGTCTTTCTCTTGTCCCAGCAACTTCTGTCTCTCACTCATGTGCCCCAATGAGTGAATGTGTGTGTGATAAATAGAGAGACCCACTCTCTATTTATATTCTTTCATTCACTTGAAACCCACTCCAACATGTTGGCCTCACTTTAATAATTACTTACTAGAGGTGACATATCTAGGAGTGTCTAATAACCCTAGTGCCCCACAACTTGTGGGGACTTTGCCTCCTCTGACCAACAAGGAGGGTTATCCTTAACACAATGATGGGGACTATTTCCCTGAATTACAATGAATCACCTAGGGTTGAGTTCTCTAGGATAGTCTAATAAATATAGGGCCCCATAACTATGGGGACTTTAACCCTTGAACAATAGGAGGGTTACCCACAATGACTTGACATGACTTGTTTACATTATAGAACCTCCCAATAGGAACATCGGGGCATGACATGACTCAAATACTTTACAAACACATCCTGAAATAAAAATTGAGGTACAATACATAAGATATATGGATGAATACATTCCAAAGTTACAAATACATCAACAAAAGATGCTTATTTCATGCAAATGTTTCCCCTTTTCTCAACGTCGATCTCTGCAGGATTCATTTTCAGTCGTTTATCTGAGATCAAGCTGCGGAGGGCAGAAATCATAAAGAGGGATCTCTGCATTTTACGACCAAATTATTACATTTATAATTCCCTCCTCTATCCTCCTTTCTGAACCGTTGATCTTGGGTGGAATCTCTCCCAACAGTCAATCTTGTTGATGACGGAAAGTGGATGTTCAACCCTTTCACGACCAAATTTTTATGTTTCCTATTTTTTTCTTTCTAATTCTTTTCAGGACTATTGATATTGTAGACGTGCTTTGATCCTTCATATCCTGGATCACGAAAGGTGGAAGTCAGGCTTTACCACTTTTCACCAATACATTTTGTCCTTCTGCACACTTCCTCTCCCAATTTTCCTTGTACAGGCATGAATTTTGGCCTTTCATATCCTGCGATGTGCATCTAGGCTGTCCATTTCCTATCAACATTTATCTAAGGGAAAATTTCTTCATTTATATGTATTTGAATGTCAAAAATCATAATTTCTGTAAGTATTTGGCATTCTTAACCTACAAATGTCTCTTCAAACACCCATGGATCCTCATCAATAGTATTTAAGGCTGTATAATATGAAAATTTTACAAACCTTATTCATCCTTACACTGTTTTATACCTCTCCAACTACTTAGCACAAAAAAAGTGCCAACAGGAGGATTATTTACACTTTGTAGAGTTTCCTACAATAATGGACAACAAGCAACATTGGGAATGAGTCCATATGAAGCTTTCTATGGAAGAAGGTGTAGGACACTAGTAACTTGGGATAATCTAGTGAATAGGATTGTGCTGGGTCCACAATTTCTCAAGGAAATGGAGCAAAAGGTTGGAAAGATTAGGTAGACCTGAAAGCATCCCAAGATAGATATAAAAGCTATATAGATAAGCATAGAGTGCATAGATATTTCAGTGTTGGGGATCATTTTTACCTTAGAGTGAGGGAAATGAAGAGTTCCTTGAAACTTGAAGTTGTGCCAAGCTGTCACCTAGATACTATGGGATTTTTGAATGATTGAAATTATAGGGTTAGTTTCATATAGACTTGCATTACCTGCTAGCACTAGACTTCATAATATTTTTCATGTTTCTTTTCTTAAGAAATATATACATGACCCTAACCATGTGATAAATTGGGATGTGATTCAGATGGAACCTAAGGGAGAGTTCCAAACCGAGCCATTGCACATCCTCGACAGGAATGTCATAGTGCTCTGGAATCAAGCCGTTGGATAGGTAAAGGTGCAGTTGAAGAATTATGCTCCTAAAGAGTCCACATGGGAGCTAGAGGATTCCATCCAGTTGGCACATCCATTTTTGTTCAATTTTGTAAAGCACCAAGGACAATGTTAATGAAGGGGGAGGGGAATGTAACACCCCAGTTTTGAACCCATGGTATAAAAATTGTACATGATGTATATATTGTATTTAAATCATGGTGAGGAGATAAAGGACAAGGCCTTTCCATTGATTTGGTGTTTTGCATATAGGCGATCAGGATCGATGCCTATGGTTTCTCGTGTTGATGAAGAAGAACACATTTTGGAATATCGTGTAAGTATGGAATTTAATAAAAATACCACAATTAGCTATGCACTGCAACGTGAAAGAGATGGGGGCATGATTTCACAAGGAAAAGGGAGAGGGAGTTATCCAAGAATATTACATGTGAGATATTTCAGGTCCATTCCTCATAATACTCGATCAAATCAGCAGAAAAACCTTCGTTGATATGTCGCCCAACTCACCCAAGAGGACTCAAGCTCGAAACAAATGCTTTTGGGTAAAATTTTTGCTCTTGCTCTATGTTGTTAAACAACTTGATAGTTGAATCTATGGAATCCTTGTTGACCATCAGATCTATGTCTCCACTAGATCAATAGTCAACTCCAAATTTGATTAAGCATATTCCAGATAAATTTTGCACCCTCTCGCTGATGTTAAACAACTTGCCATTTGAATCAGCAGAATTTTTTTGGACCGTCGAATCTGTGTCCCCACCAGATCAATGATGTACTTCAAACTTGGTGAATAGCATTTCATAAAAATTCCATGTACATTAAGATTTTCCTAAACCACACATCTTCACCCAGCGAAATTGTTGTGAACCATTGATATAATCTAACGATCGATCTCAATTGTGGATCTGTCAAAGTTACCTATTCTTTAATCTCCTCTACCCTATTTTCCTCTGTACTCAATAATTCAATTCTTCCAGAATATCGGTTGACGTGGTTAATGTTGATGTATATGTAACTTCGGAATGTATTCTTATATGTATTTTATATATTGTAACCCGATGTTTATTCCGGGATGTTTCTATTATGTATTTGAGTCATGTGGTCATGCCCCAATGTTCCGATCGGGAGGATTAATAATGTAAACAAGTCATGTCAAGTCATTAGGTAAGTCCCCACAGTTTCGGGGCACTTGGGTTATTATACACTAATTAAGGTGTAGGATCGAGTAGTAATTATTAGGGTTGAGCCTACGTGTGAAATGGAAACTTAAGTGAACGGACTAATATAAATAGAGAGTGTACATCTCCCTATTTATCACTTGTGACTTATCTCTCTTGCTCTCTCAAGTGTGGCGCACTTTTGGAGAAGGAAATTCTTGGGATTGACAGAAGACAGAAGGATGCTGTTGTGAAGGGAGGTCATATTACTATTTTGGGTTCACATATTGTGGTGATGCTATCTTAGAAGAAGTTGAGGGGTTTTCTCCATTTATGGTTTTCCCTCCTAAAATCTTTGTGTCTCTTGTCTCTTGTGATGTGCTTATGTGATTGCTGTGCTTGTTATTCTCTCAGTGAAAAGATCTTATCATAATGCTAGCTTAAATGTGATGAAAAACTAACATGGTATTAGAGCTAACCTGAGAAGAAGACATTGTGCAGCTACAGGAACTAGGGCTTCCTATTTTGTGGATCTTCCTCCACATATTTTCAACACAAGTATGCTAGGATGACTCTCCATTGAAGGGTGCATCTTTCTGTCGACGCGGAATGCAATTTCAAGCATTTTCAGTTTCGATGTGGAAATTAGGGATTTCTACAGAAGAGGAATTTTTGAGTGAGACTAGCATAGGATTGTTCTCCTCATAAAAACCGAAATTTAGAGACCTGGATCAATAAATTTGGTTGGGTGAAACTCCGGGAAAGTCAAACCCTAGTTTGACCCTGAGCTAGGAGAAACCCTAAATACTAAAACTGCTAAGTTTTGGTACAGTCACTATAATCTGAGATTGGAGAAGTATCGGAAGCTGAAAATTGCAGTAACCGAAGATAAAATCGTGATTCACACTGTGTCGAAAGGGAAGCATATGATTCTCTATATTCTGGGAGATATGATCCTTCCAAGTTAGGGTTCCAGCCTCTTCTAGAAATCATCCATAAACAAGACACCTGGGGAGATGTGCAATATCTTGGGATACAGAGGTCCAAATGAAATTCCTGAAGATGTTCTAGAAAGGGAACGGAATGTAATTTCTGTGGTCCTAAGTTCAGACTCAGAAGATGAACCAATGACACGTGGCAGGATGTACAACTTCTCTATTCTGAACAGTCCTGTAACAGGTCACCTTGGGAAAAGGATCATAAATAAAAAATGGTGAAACAAATTCTAATGAAACCTATGGTTTTGGATCAGGGATATGCGAGGTTACCTCCGTGATAAATGTCAGACACAGAGGAGCAGTAATTTCGGAGATATAACAGAAACAGTAACAGGAATTTCTGCAGAAGAAATCAGAAAATTAGGGCTTCCTGTTCCGGGAGCTTCCCTCCACTGTTTTCAGAAAAGGAGTACATTGGACAGCTCCATTTGAAGAGATCTATCTGTTCATCCAATAAGATCTGAAATATTCCAAGTTTTGAAAATTAGGGTTTCTACGACAAACCCTAGATCAGCGAACTCCGGGACAAGGACAGACACCTCAAATCGGTAAGATCTAATCCTTTGTTATTTCCATTTGAGGTTCTCATTTCAATATGATATATCACATCATCTTGGTGACAAGCTTGGAGAAGTTGACAACTTCCAAACCTGGAAGTATATGATCTCTCTGAATAAAATGGATTGGACACCTACATGAGGATGGAGGTTCCAGTTTCAGAGGGAGACGAGGCCAAAGAAGACATCATGCTCATGCTGCAGAGGATGATGAACCATCCAGAAAGAGATCCAGATATGAAATTGAATATTCTTCAAGCGAGGATGAATATGTTCTGATATCAGCTCTCACAGGTAACATTACTCATGGAAGTGATGATTGGCTTATAGACAGTAGGGCTTACAAACATATGACGGGATTCAAGGAATCCTTTGTAAGACTGTCAGAACATGAATCACCTCACAAGGTGAAACTAGGAGATGCTACCAATGTCCAATAAAAGGCAGTGGGGAATCTTCATACAAGCCATACTTTGGTAAGTCTCTAACAATGAAAGAAGTATTGTTTATTCTAGGACTCAAGAAGAACCTTCTCTCCATTTCAGCATTGATGCAAAAGGAATGCGGGTTGCATTCATAGATGGTCAAGTCATCATGTGGCCAAAAGAAAAGACTATCGATGATGTGGTAGTGATTGAAGAACAAGAAGAAGGATTGTACAAATTGAAGGGCTATCCAAAACAAGCCTCGATCCACGAAATAGTAGAGCCAAATGAGCTTTGGCATAGAAGACTTGCACATGTGCATTATAGAGCACTACCTATTGTAAGCAAAGCTGTTGAAGGTCCTTCAGAATTTCAAGCTATTTGAAGGGAAGAACAAAAATCAGAATATGACCTAAAAGAAACCAGTTGAAGAATGTGAAGATCTAGAATGCAGAGACCATGCAGTCATAAGAGTCTCTCAAATCAAGAACAACTTGAAGTGGTAAAAGAAAAGGTGAAGAATGCAGAAGTGATGATGGCCACCTTGAATGGCCTCCCAGGATCGTGGAATTCATTCATTCAAGGAATGTGTTCCAGAAGGAAGTGATTACTTTCAGAAGACTCACAAGAAGAAGAAGCTCAAGAAGAGAAGGTGGAAGCAACTGAAGATCAAGCTCTCAAGCAATGAGGAATATGAAGAACTCAACTCTTGAAGAACTTCTTATCCACCTCAGCATTTGGATAAGAAACGATGTGACTATGAATGAAGAAGACGATGAAGCTGAAGGATCAAGAAGGAGTCTACCCTCAAAACAAATAAAGATAAGTATTCAATTGTCATTTCATGATATTATTATTTTGTTATGCATTTGTTTATATTCAGTTATTGTATCATGCATGATAGGATGTTTGCATTAATGACAGTATACTACTAATATGCATGTGATGGGTAAGTAGCTCATGGTGCTATACAAATTCTCCATTTCTACTTATCTAGAATGAAACCTCTTTGCTGACATATTGGATTAGTGCACAATCCCAATGTTGTCCTGGTAGAGATGGAAGGCATCTAGAAAGTTTCAGTGAGATATGGATGAATGTTGTATTGGCTAAAGTAGTTGCATGATCATATATTTATGCATAAGTATTTTCCAGTATGAATATTCTTTATGAAATGTTCTAACCATACAAATGCATTTGACTTGTAGGAAATATTGCATACATAATTGCTTACAAGCAAATAAGAATGAAGACTTGTTCCGAAGAACAAGTGACGACATTTAAAAATGAAGAATAATATGACGAGTGCAGTGACATCATTGATGTAGAACCTTCTATCCTCCAAGAAGACTAGTTCAAGAAGAATGAAGTCAGCGCACTGTATCAATACATGAAAAGAAGTTCGTAGCTCCATCATGCAGTAGATGGAAACATCGTGGGATACAAAGCAAGATTCGTAGCACGAGGATTCTTACGAAAAGAAGGCCTAGACTACGAAGAGACATTTGCAGCCAGTAAGAGTTGAAATACATACATGATGAGCCTGATGAAGATCTTAACCTTTGCTACAAGGTTGAAGATGTAATTCTATACACTAGATGGATGCATAGAATACTAGTAGCATAGGAAGCTACTTGTCACTCTGGTACAGAATGTTTTCAGTGCATAGGGCATAGAAGACAGAGGGAGTATGATGCTCTGCTTCAGAGGGAGTGACTACAGAATATATTGAGGTTCGACATGGTACGACAGGATGGGCAGATTACTGATGATTCTAGGCTTTACTGAGAGTAAAGCAGATTCCAACCTTTGCTTTAAGGTTGAAGACAGAATACCAGTGATGCTCCTGTTATGTGTCGATGCACTATTGTTCTAGGTATGGAGGTGTGGCAGAGTATAGATGGGATCTTCCTTGGACAAGGGAAGTATGCAGTAGAGATCCTGAAGAGGTTCAGGATGATGGACTGCATGACCACACCTATTGCATCGAAAATGAAGCTATTTAGTGATGCTTCTTCAGAGACGATTGATGCTACTATGTATCGTTAGATGATTGGGTCATTGATGTACCTGACGAACACGAGACCAGGTATTTGCTTTGCTGTGAACACCTTGAGCCAGTACTTGACAGATCCGAGAAGTGTTCACTTGATTGCTGCAAAGCATATTCTGAGGTACCTGAAGGGTACAATTGATTATGGGCTCAAGTACGATGCGAATCAGAAGATTAACCTAGAGGGTTATGTCGATTCAGATTGGGTAGGCAGTGCCATCGACATAAAGAGTACTTCAGGATGTTGCTTCAGTATGGGATCGGGTGTGATATCTTGGTTTAGCAGGAAGCAATCCTGTGTGGCACTGAGTACAGCTGAAGCAGAGTATGTCGCAGCTTGTTCAGCTAGTTGTGAGGCAGTATGGCTGCGGAAGCTACTGTCTGATATATTTGATCTCCAGTTGGATGCTACTTGTATACATTGTGACAACCAGAGTTGCGTGAAGTTGTCAGAGAATCCTGTGTTCCATGACAGGTCGAAGCATATTGAGATCAAATATCACTATATCAGGGATATGGTGCAGAGAGGAGCAGTGAAGCTCCTGTATGTTGCGATGGAGGAACAAATAGCTGATGTATTGATGAATCCATTGGCTAGGCTGAAGTTTGAGTACTTCAGAGAGAGACTTGGTGTTCTCCAGATTGAGGCTTCCTCCCAGAGACAGTGATGAGATCCAGAGCCATTCTGACATGGTGAGAGGATTGGTTCCTTCCATGGTCTGATGTAAGGGCTGAGATATTCCATCATGGTGAGAGGATTGGTTCCTTCCATGACTGATATGAGTACTGAGATCCATAGCCATTCTGACGAGCAGGTCAAATGTAAGGGCTGTGCCATTCTGTGCATGGCTAAAGGATTTAGTTCCTTCCATGGAAGATGTAAGTGCAAAAATCTCTCCTCATTGGAGTTGAGAGTCTTCCATCATTAGATGGGATTGTGCCATTCTGACGAGCAGGTTAGATGTAAGGGCAGAGCCATTCTGTTCATGGCTAAAGGATTTAGTTCCTTCCATGTCAGATATAAGTGCTGGCCATTCTGACGAGCAGTTCAGATGTAAGGGCAGATCCATTCTGTTCATCGCTAAAGGATTTAGTTCCTTCCATGTCAGATATAAGTGCTGGCCATTCTGTTGAGTAGGACAGATGTAAGGGCAACTGCCATTCTAGGAATGGAGGCACCTGGTCAGTTACTAGGAACACTCAGTCAGGTTGTGCAGATGGCATGTAATTCGGTCCCTAGGAGATCCAATAGGTTGGGCTGTGTGCCCGTAATTAGTCCTGGGATGCTCTTACAAGGTTTTTCCATGACCACATGTAATTCTGAGCCCTGGGAGATCCTATAGGTTGGGCTGTGTGCCCGTAATCAGTCCTGGGATACTCTTGCGAGGTTTTGTGGTGAGACCACATGTAATTTGGAGCCCTAGGAGATCCTATAGGTTGGGCTGTGTGCCCGTAATCAGTCTTGGGATACTCTTGGGAGGTTTTGTGGTGAGACCACATGTAATTCGGAGCCCTGGGAGATCCTATAGGTTGGGCTGTGTGCCCGTAATCAGTCCTGGGATTCTCTTGCGAGGTTTTGTGGTGAGGTCACATGTAATTCGGAGCCCTGGGAGATCCTATAGGTTGGGATGTGTGCCCGTAATCAGTCCTGGGATGCTCTTTCGAGGTTTTGTGATGCACGTAATAAGTCCTGAGGATTCTCCAATATGGCCAGTGATGATGAAGACCTGCAGGTGGTGGGCCTACAACCAGCATGAAAAAGGGCTGGCTCTGTAGAACTTCCTATGACGAGATAGTATACACATGATGATGACCAGTGGAGATCCAGATCAAGCTATGATCCAGATCCAGCAGTGATGACTCCAAGAGATCCAGATCGAGTGATGATCCAGATCCAGCAGTGATGATCTAGATCGAGTGATGATCCAGATCCAGTTATGATGACTCCAAGAGATCCAGATCGAGTGATGATCCAGATCCAACAGTGATGATCCAGATCCAGTCCAGAGAGATGATCCAGATCGAGTGATGATCCAGATCCAGTCCAGAGAGATGATCCAGATCGAGTGATGATCCAGATCCAG
>LPNX010692339.1:138120-226585 GCA_001517045.1 Pseudotsuga menziesii
TCAAGAGATGATCTAGATCCAGATGACTTGAAGACGAAGATGACTTGAATATAAAGATAACTCGAAGATGAAGATGATCCAGTTGATGCAGAGAAGAAGACCAGTGCTGAAAAATTGTGTCGAAAGAATACCTTCCTAGTTAAGAGGGAGTGTTGATGTATATGTAACTTCGGAATGTATTCTTATATGTATTTTATATATTGTAACCCGATGTTTATTCCGGGATGTTTCTATTATGTATTTGAGTCATGTGGTCATGCTCCGATGTTCCGATCGGGAGGATTAATAATGTAAACAAGTCATGTCAAGTCATTAGGTAAGTCCCCACAGTTTCGGGGCACTTGGGTTATTATACACTAATTAAGGTGTAGGCTCGAGTAGTAATTATTAGGTTGAGTGCACTTCAAGTCAACGGAATAATATAAATAGAGAGTGAGAGTCTCTCTATTTATCACTTGTGACTTAGCTCTCTTGCTCTCTCAAGTGTGGCACACTTTTGGAGAAGGAAATTCTTGGGCTTGACAGAAGACAGAAGGATGCTATTGTGAAGGGAGGTCATCTTACTATTTTGGGTTCACATCTTGTGGTGATGCTATCTTAGAGGAAGTTGAGGGGTTTTCTCCATTTATGGTTTCCCCTCCTAAAATATTTGTGTCTCTTGTCTCTTGTGATGTGCTTATGTGATTGCTGTGCTTGTTATTCTCTCAGTGAAAAGATCTTATCATAATGCTAGCCTAAATGTGATGAAAAACTAACAGTTAATTCCTTGGGAAGTATGAGGCATGAGAGATAGTTTTCATGTCTAATAAATCCTGCAACCTGTAGCCTGCATTTTGGGGAAGCTGCATTCTTGCTTCTTAAGAAAGTAAGCACGTCGATACGTGCCAGTCCTTATTTCCCTAGGCCTCAAGATTTTTTTTTTTGTTCTTGGATTATGGTTGATTCATTCATGATCATTGATTTGTTCACTGTCATGAGTCAGGAAAGTGTTGTTCTGCAAGTATTTTTCCTTTTTCAAACCCTGATTGTTGTGTTACAGTGTTATCTTGAACTACAAAGTGGTATGAGACCCTGTTTCTTTGTGTTACAGAGTGAAGCCCTGTGTTGTTATGTCTCCATGTGGTTTGCTGTGATGTGCACCTTGGTTTGGGTCTTAATTGGATGCAAGTTTTAGGATTGGAAGACACGAGGAATGGGATTGATAAAACTAGTGCAGAGAGGAACCTCATGAAAAGATAAGAGTGGCTGGTGAATATTCTATGCACACCTTGAATAGAACTAGAAAGGAAGGCATAACCTGAGCGATTGTGTAACATATAAGGGGATGCCTCCTTGTGTTGGGTGTGTAGGTATTGTGGATTATAGGCTCGATAGATCTTATGGAGGTGTCCATATCTCTTGAATGATCCACTAGCTTATCCATTCTTCATTTCCATTGCATTAGAAACCTGTTAAACCAAAAGGATATTGCATTGGATAACATCTTGATAAACCTAGTTGTTTATGGGCTTGGCTGGGCAGCCTGATAAACCCAACCGGATATTGGCTTGGCTTAGCAGTCTGATAAACCTAATTGGTAGTTGTCTTGGTTGTGTCTTGTTCTGCATTTTGGACATGTGTGTAAGCCTAGGATGGATAGCCTGATAAACCCAAATATATGATGGCTTGGATGAGTAAGCCTAATAAACCCAGTAGTGATATGGAAGTGGTGAGAATAGTGTCCAGGGACAAGTGGTCAGCATATACCTTTGACTAGGTTTGTCTTCTAAACTTGTTCTTGATTATTGGCGGAGTTAGGATGATAACTATTGGCATACCATTGGCTATATCCATTGCATATATGTGTGTGAGAATGATAGGTATTTCTAGGAAATTTTGGGTTGTATGACCATGGACATTGCACAAAGCATAAGGTGTAGTCAGATGAGGCTCGACTGTTTCTTTGGTATCCTTGCCCCTAGCTTTCTTTGGGAGAGGAGGGGTAGGTTTGGGGATGGAATTCATGTTTAATGGTCCTGGAGGAGGGAGTGAATCTATATCGATTGGTTGGATGGGATTCAATGCAACCTGAGGCATCAAAGGTGGGGTAGGTGGTTCAAGGTACCACATAGGAATCATCAAAGTAAAATTAGGTAAAGTTAGAGTAGCCATGACAGGATTGTTCATGACACCGAATGGTGGGAATAGGAAGTGAATCCTATGGATTGGGAATGAACCCCAATAATTCTCGGGTGACACTAGTTGGGATTGTGACCAATTTTGTGCTGTGGTATGGATTGTACTAGGTGAGATAGCACACAAATATATTTTGTTAATCGATGTGGGAGGAGGCGATAAATATGGGAAGGTGTCCTTCATAGGCACGTCAAGAAAACATCCTAGGCCTACTGCAAATAAGGAAGAGATGCACACACTATCAATGGCAATATCGATGGTAGGAATGACATGTTCCAATGTGGCCAGTCCCTGTGGATCATAGTAAGTTCATTGGTAAACCATTGCGATATTTCCATCATGAGGAAGCACCAAGAGTCAAATGACGGTGGAGGCCATGCCTCTCATGGCATACATCTAGCTACATCCAAGGAAGAGGTTATAATCAAGTTGGGAATTAATAACCTCGATTTCAATCAAAACCATTTTACCAGCTAATGAAATAGGAACATTCAAAAGAATGCCATGGACCTTTGTAGAGAGACCATCGTAGGCGCGAAGGGCAGAAGTGGATGGTTGGAGCATTAGAGGAAATTTCAAGTTAAAATGGGCCTTCCAAAAATAATACAAATTCCATGTCATCATGTATTAGCCAATCAAAATGCTTTAAAATTAAAAAAGGGAGCACCTCTTAAACAATTTTTTAATATAAATTTGGGGATAGGTATCATAAAAAAACTGCTTTTTTTGTTCATATTTTCGACATATCTCCCTATGTTTTTACTCAAATTTTGATCAATAGAGCTTGTTGGATGCGGAATTAAATTATGCATCCAACGAGTACCCACTCTGCATACTTTTTACGGGCCCCACTACCCCAAAAATAAGAAATACCAGAAAAAAATGTGATGATGACATCATCATTACGTTTTTCCACGTATTTCTTATTTTTGGGGTAGCGAGGCCCATCAAAACAATGCCAAGTGGGTACTTGTTGGATGTAGAATTTAATTCCACATCCAAAAATCTCTCCCAATTGAAATTTGAGTAAAAACACAGGGAGATATGTCGAAAATACGAACAAAAATTTAGTTTTTTCTTTTCTTCCTCCAAAATTAATAAATATTATTTTATTATTTTAACTATTGTTTTATTAATTTTCCTTAGGAGGCCCATTTTGAGTTGGCATTTCCTCTAATGGGTAGGGGACCCAAGTTTCTGCCAAAAAACATTTGACATAACATAGATAGATTCCCCTTCATCAATTGAAACCAAAACTTGGAAGGCGGTGGTAGAAGGAATTCAGGGTTCTCCTTGATCTAGATCAAACGTGATCAACCTGAAATCAAAGGGATCCATGGAATCCAATGTAGATAAAAATGATTTCTACTATGTCCAAAAATTTTTGAGCACTTCTAGAGCAGACATGGTTGTAGGTGATTGGGCCAAGTCATCAAAGATGCTATAATTTAGGGCATCTCGAGAAGTCGCATTGTTGGTGATATGCCGTATAGGAAACCGTGGAACTATGGTTGCGCCATTAGTGGGGGGTGTAGGTAAGTGGAGGGGCATACTGGAAGTGTTAGAGGTAGATGTTGCTGATGGGTCAATTATTTCTGTGGTGTAGAGTCAACTAAGATTTGACAAGTTGTATTGTTATGATATTCTTATCACTCCTTATCAATGTGATTGCAAGGAATTCATTGAAGGTGAAGTCCATAATTTTAGGTCTTCTTCCTCATTATCATGCCTTTTGGTAAGACAATAAACAGGGTAGTGGAAAGCATCAGCATGGAAAATAGTCTCGACATAAAGGTTATACACATTAATTATTTTCATTAAATAATTTAAATTCCTACCCGTGACTATGGATTCAGTGAATCGTGAACTGGTACAAAACACAACAAATTTTAGAGCCACAAGCACTTAACTACTCACACCTATAACTTTCTAAAATCATCCATTAATAAAATTATTTTGGTATTCTGGTTCAATTTAAAGTGTATATTGTTAGACTTATACATGTAATGAGTTGCAAGGATTTAATTGACTTAGGCCCCTCCATCACATACATGCATGCTTTCACAACAAGCACTGAAAGAACAATATTTGTTTTTTGCATTTTTTTTGTGTGAAAGGGTTTGGTTAATTTATACTTGTCAATTAAAGTACAATTATTTATATCACCCTTCATCTCTGAAGGGCTGAGAGAATAAATTCCCTTCTAATTGAAATTAATACCCACCCTTCAAATTTATTCATTGGTCGCGAGGGATCAAATTTGAAGGGAAGGTCTCATTTTACTTTGAAGGGCTGTGAGAAATTGAACCTTTCAATGTTGACATTTAAAAATAAATCATTCTTTTCATTTGAAAATTCAAGTGTTAAAAGAAATTCATTATTTATTAAAAGCATTTTATAGAAAAAAAAATGACAATAAGAAGAAATCCCAAGTGATTCAACATTTACATGGAATTACTGAGGTAAACAATGTACATATGATTTATCACTTCTAGATTCTTTTTATGGGGATTACTCAAGATTTAGTATAGAGGAGGAGAGACTAAAACAAATGTTGAGAATGAATAACATGTAACGGTTATGGAAGATGAGATTGGGAAAAAACCCATTTAGAAAGAGATTGATGCACTTGTTTTGTTAATGTGAAAATATCCATAACCATTAGGAGTATTGGTTTTTTGTATTGCATGTTCTTTGGCCTATTTAATTTTTGAAGGGAAATGTTTGTCTCCAATCATGCTAAAGTGATTAGAGTATTTGAGAACTACTCGTAACCTTATCTGAATGCATAATATGGAATTAGGGGTGAAAGTAGGCTCATGGGGTACTAAAGCTTATTTCTGTCTAGAATTGTTTTGAGAAGAGCTCCACTATTAGAACTGCTACGTTACAAGGCCAGAAGAGATCAGGAATCAAATCCATAACATTAATAACAAACTTTAAAAAGATGATCTTTGTCCAGTGCCAACGTATCCACCTAAAAATAGTGTACTTATAACATTGTACATCCCTGGGAGATTTAAAATTGTTGATCCTTGTTGTGACCACTTGATCATTTCCATAACCAATGGTTTAATAAAAAACATAAAAGTAAAAAAATTAGAAGAATAAATTTTCCATGACATTTTACCTTACCTATTTTGAAATGAACTTTTCTACATGTTATTAAAAGCATTGTATTATTAGCTTTATAGCTAAATAAGTTTTTTAGGATCCACATTTCAATTAATGGAAAAAAAGTTACAAATGCCACCACGAAGCTAATTGATATGTTTTTCCATATGGACACAGTTCATGAGTAACTAGCCATTCAATTTCAAACTCCACCTAATCCGTAAGAATCGTCTTCACCATAATAAACGTAAGTATTAGAAGACTTGAAAATTTATCTTTCAAACTTTAGTCTTGAGTCTACTAACATATAGATGTCAAATGAGAGGGATTGGTAGGGATTCTCATTTCTCTTTTCAAAACTCGGTGCATATAATTATTATTCAAACACATTGAAAAAACTATCCTTCAAACTTCAATGTGGATCTTACTAGTATTTGGATCTCACACGAGAAGAAGTTTGAGAGGGATTCCACACTTATCTTTTCAAATTTTCATCTTATATTTATGTGAAAAGGTTAGACAAAAAACAACGACTATTATATACTATAATCTATTTGTGAACCTTACAAATTCAAAAGTGTTATTTTGACCAAAAAACATATTTACAATCTCTTCTCGTAAATTCTGGGTTGATAGGTTTGAGGAGTGGTATCCAAGGTAATTGTATACTCCATTTGATATGTCAACATGACGAACCTTTATCAAGGTTCATCATCAAGACAATGAATCGATTTGAGTAACGGATAAAGATTTATTAATATATATTTAACAACACATTTCAAGAGAAAATTAGGAAATTGATAATGTTGACTATATAACTAAGACCAAACCCAAACCCTAACTTAATGTTAAGCTAGATAATAAGGAAGTCTGATTTGTGATTAAAACAAATGCCCTAAATATAGAGACACGCGCAAACACATCATTATTATTATTCTAGATAATGAAATTCCATACATATATAAAGTGGTCTCTACTCTCCCGGTCCATGGAGAATATAGTTTATTGAACATAGATAAGGGACAACTCTATTGGTTCAGTGAAAAAGTCAGTCATTAGGTCATTGATAAAATAAGCCATTGGAATTTGGAAGGACCTTTGAATGGAGGATTGATTCCACTCGATGACGTCTCTTTTGGTCAATGATGATTATGATGATGAGGGTGAGGATGAGGATGATGATGACGAGGATGAGGATGATAAGGATGGTGATGATGTCTAGGATGAGGATGATGAAGATGATGATCATGATTATGATGATTATCATGACGATGATTACGATGAGGATGATGATGATGATGATGAATATGAATATGATGATGGTGGTGATGGTGATGATGATGAATATGCTGATGAATATGGTGATGATGATGATGAAGATGTAATGACAACATCTTTACATTGGACTTCACTAAATTGTTCTGAGCTTCGCCAAAATTATAATAGAATGGTTATGAGTGATTATTCACTCCTATAAAGAATGCACTTTATGGAACTACCAAACTGCTCAGTTTGGATCTTCCTCTTTTAAGATACTGGACTAGGTCCATAATTCTTGATTCTTCATGTGCACAAATCTAAGAACAGGAGGCTTCACAGGGCCCAAAAAAATTGTTATTTTTTTTACTACTTCCTTAGATCATATTGAATTTTCAAATTAGTCCTTGGAATGGGTGTTAGGAGCAATACTTAAATTGTCACTCACCTGGTTGTTCCCTCTATCATGTAGACGTCTTCATTCACTAATATCCCCCTAAAATTGCAATGATGAATATGATGATGATGATGATGATGATGATGACGAATATGATTATGATGATGAAGATGATGATCATGATAATGGAGATGATGATGAATTGGATGACGATGATGTTGATGATGAATATGATGATGAAGATGAAGATGTTGATGATGATGATGATGAATATGATCATGATGATCAAGATGATGATGGTGACAATGAAGAAATTAAATGATTATGAAGATGATGATTATATCGATGATGATGATAAGGAAGATGACGATTATGAAGAAGATCATGATGATGATGATGACGACGATGATGACGATGACGATGATGATGATTATGAAGATGATAATGATGATATCGATGAATACAACGAATACAATGGTGATGACGATGACAAGGATGATGATGAGGATAATGATGATGATGACGATCATTGTCATTCTTTTCATCATCACCATCATCTTCTTTGTCTTCATTGTCTTCATGATCATGATCATCATCGTCATCATCATCGTGTTCGTCCTTGAAGGACTTATGTATAGGATCCCACTAAAAGCAATGCAACCAATACAAATTATGACAAAATACTAATTAAATTAAATTAAATTAAATTAAACTACACTAAATTAAAAACATAGATTTGTTTAACTATAATTAATTTAAAATGCAACAA
This sequence comes from Pseudotsuga menziesii, assembly GCA_001517045.1. Classification (NCBI taxonomy): domain Eukaryota; kingdom Viridiplantae; phylum Streptophyta; class Pinopsida; order Pinales; family Pinaceae; genus Pseudotsuga; species Pseudotsuga menziesii. Next base: position 145,833 of record LPNX010692339.1, read on the forward strand.
AATATAAAATTTGCAAATAAAAAAAACCCAAAATAAACTAAACAATAGAAAAATATGCAAAATAAAAAAATGAAACAAAACACAAAATATAAAAAATGCAAATAATCAAACAAAAAATGTAGAATTCAAAAACACCCGCACACTAGCTCCTTAGCATTCAAAAATGGAGACCCGTGTAGGATCTACTCCGGCTCCCATTTTGGGGGTTTTCGATTTCTAACTTTCACTAAAGGATCTAGAAGGGTGGGCAAAGGAATTTTCATCTTAGTGCATCATCCACTCCCTTCACACGTGATCCCATGCTTCTAGAACCACCTACCCCACCTCCAGAATGGCAACAATGTTTAGACCTTCATGTTTGTTTCCTTCTATGCTTTTCTTGATTACCTATTGTGTTTTTATTTTATTCATGGTTTTTTTCGTTGTTGTGGATGTGGTGTAGATGAAATGGCTCAAATATCCTTGGAAGAATGAAGCACAAGTTGTCCAGGTGAACTTGGGAAATTCAATGTGAGACATAAAACCAACAGTTATCGAGGAAAAGGAGGAAGGGAATGAGATATTTTAATGCTGCCATGCATGTGTTTGCTTGTTGTGAGATATTTTGACAATATTCCTAAATGGAATGTGGTGTTTTTGTGGATCTATATGATTCTAGGGTATGCTCTGAATGGGAAAGATGAAGAGTCTCTCAAGATGTGTTGGAAAGCGTTGATGATGGGGATGAGGCCTAATGATTTTACTTTCTCAACGGTGCTTATGATTTGTGCAAAAATCACCCCTTATGATCAGGGTAAGTAAGTTCATATCCTCACCATAAAATATAGATTTGATTCATATGATTTTGTGGGTATTTATCTAGTTGGAATGTCTACAAAATGTGGGTTTGTTTATAGTTGTGTTCATTCCTTTTGGGCATCATGTCAAAATTCCCATGAATTTACAGTTCAAATCTAGAATGAAAATGTTTTTAATAGGAAATGTAAGTGGCTATTTTGTTAACTATAACACAATAACTGGTGATCTGTGGACTCAAAAACCCAATTCTCTTAGGTGCCAAGATAACTCCATGCCATGCTTTTTCTTTAAAGGGCCACTGGGTATTCTATTTGAGAGGAATCTATGTTGCTTTCAGCAACCATTTTGAAAACAAGCCTATAACATCCCTATATCAACACACTTCCACCTGCTGCCTACAGTCTTCAATAAACTACAAACTGTCAAACTTTGACAACCCTCCCTACCTGCAACCACAATAAACACCGAACTGAATTAAAGGTTAACTATTAGTTGGATGGTGATATTGTTTAAGAGAGGTAAATAAAGTCTGAAAATTTAAATCATTTGCATATCTACAAGTTTGGAACATACATTTGGTGGATGTCCTATATTGCTAAGAATAGTGTTCAAGGTTTGGAGTGGTGTGGTTTACATTGAATGCAAAACAAAAACTCTTATACACCTTACATTGGTAACCTTCACTGCTGCTATAAAATTGTCATAATTATAACTGTCATACTGTATTATTGTTGCTATATTTATATGAGTCCTCATACTTGAATGGATGTTATTGGTTGCTTAAATACTGCAATTGAATTGTATATGGTTACACATCTAATGATCTCCTGTATGCTAAAGTGCTACTGGATGGCCTTGCTACTAATTCCATATATCTTGAATTGAATACATTGACTTGATATCATTTACATTTGCATCTATAAGCATTAAATCAACTTAGTATGTATTCTTCATTCATAGAAGTGATTGATTGAAAGGAACTGGTCACTAATACAATTGTGTAGAAGTTATAGTTGTTTGTCCTTGTAATTAAATAGAAAGAAGGTTCCTTGCAACCAAATGCATTTTCCATGGCACTAGATTCCATGTCTAAGTTGCGGGAAAGACCAGAATGGGTGTTGTGCCATGAACATTTTGGTACAAAAATGTGTGGTAGAGACTAGAAATGTGTTACTAGTTACCTATTTTGACTTGGTTTGACTCAATTTTTTACTAGACTTGACCAAAAATGCTGGTAAAAGTTGACATTTCCTCTATCTTTCCTTTTCTATCCTTTTATTTAATTTTTTAACATTACCACTAACTTTTCCAATACATTTGAGAAAGTTTCCAACCTCATTAGACTTCATATGGATAAAGTAGAATTGCATACTCCATTTAAAATTCAACAGACTTAACAGTTTAAAGTATTTCAAGATTGGCAAGATTATAGTCGTTTGATTGGATTCTATCATGTATCAAGGAATGGGATTGGAATTTAATCAAGAGCACCAAGCCCTTTATGTAACCCAATGTTGGTGCCATTGATTGTTGAATTCCTCTATCATGGCCTTAGTAAAAATGTACCCTTCACTCAAGCCAAAATCATTGATTAGGCATGAGATTTTTCTATGATATTTTAAGGCTTGTATTAGGTAGTTTCATCAAAATTGAATAGTGTTAATGGATGTCCCTGGAGGATTGAGGTAGAGCCAAAGGCTAGATGAAGAGGTAGAGGGTGATACTAATGGTGAGGATCCCAATATAAGCGACCGTGGAACTTTGCTTGTCATTTAAATGTTCTTGCTCATTTATTCATAATCCATTCTTTCAAAGTTCAAATATAATGTGCTATTTATAAATGAGTGGTCATGTTTCCAGTGTGTTTCACTTTTGGAAACACATACCTATTTCCCCGTATCGTGTAACTTAGGTCCACAATTGTAAATGGAATTGATTTAACTTCATTGCAATTAAGTTTGTGGCACTGCTGTGAACTTACCTATCCATTATTTGACTAGAATTCAATAAACCCTTTTTTAAAGCTAATATTAAATGTCAAACTGGAAGAAAGGTAATACTCATTGTAAAGGGAAATGTACAGTAATAGGAAGAAGATAGAGATTACCAACAAAGGACAGACCAAGGAATATTATAGTCAAACAAAAAATATGTTGAGAGAGAAACCAACCTTGATGAGTTCTGCTTGTGAGTGATCAACTACAGGAGATGTAGATCCAGTAGGGGCAACATGACCATTTACATCATTATTGATAGTTGCATCTGCAAAAGGATCGGGTGTGTTTCCACCATCCTTATTTTTTCCATTTTCCATAAGCTCCACCTCCTCCTCTTCTATCAACTAAATTATAATAGGTTAGCATACACAAATATGCCTACAAATTCATACATCTCAAATGTAGTGGCTTACTAATAGAAATGCCTTCATAACAACCAACCGAAATATCTAATTGTGGTAAAAAACAAGCAGAAGTTGTGAAGAGAATTCTTATAATGTTGTTTAGTACTCTTATTTGATGCTTATGGATGGTTGATTGGATGTCTTTGATACTTGATGTTTGGTCAATGGATATTATCTTCACTTGTCTCTTGATAATAAATTATAATCGGGTAAGAGCTTTCTCTATTATATTGGATGCTTGTCATTGAAAAGTTTAATAGTGTGCATGTTTCTCAAATTTGGTTGTGTTGCTCTTAACACTTGTTATGTCACTGCAAGCGGTTATATATATGGATGGGTTATGTCTATTAATCCAACCAACCATACATTGTTTAATTTTTTCGTGGTTGTAAAGTTTTTTAAAGTTTTTAAAATTTATATTAAATATAATTATTTTAATATTATTTATTTGATTGTTGATTGGGATATATTTCAGTGACATAGGTTTTGATATCGACTCCTCCAGCATTGGCAACGTATCAGACGCCATAGGTGTCATTTGGATGTGCTGCAATTCAATTAAACCTTGAGAATGGTTGTTAGTTTTTCTCTGATAATGGAAATTTTTTGGAGTTTGAAGCATGAATGTTCTATAGAAAACTGTTTTTGTTTACTCAGCGTGTTTTTGAGGCTACTGAGCGGAGCTTTTTTGAAATTGTGGAACACCAGAGATTCTCTTGAGTTGTATATGCATAATTGCTTCGAGTAATTAGTGAGACATCGACCCCGTCCATAGCATTCTCTGTATAAACTAACAAAATCACGTTGCATGCATCAACTATTGCAAATTCTAAGTCTAGGAAATCATTGCGAGAGAAGAACACAATATTCCCTCTGTAGTTTGTCTTTTCTTATGTCCAAGATGGTAGAATATTCTACTAGGAGGAAAAGAAGCAGCAATGAGGGCTACCTTAGAGTGCTTCCTAAGAAGAAAACCAAGCCTGAACCTGAGGAAAACAAATTCATGTTTAGGGTTTTGCTTCTTAATGGTTTGAATTTGACTCTATAGTTGGAGGATGCCGTTGAAAAGATGTCGATCGCCGAGTTTGTAAGGAATTTTAGGAGAAAAGCTGAGAAATAAATAATAGAAAAGGGGCCAAGAAAGATCCACTGCAGTCCCCAAGTCTATGTAGAAGATGAAATGGAGAACGAATAAATATAGAAACATCATATGCGATGATTCTCATAATAATCCCATGCTCGTAGCTCTGTAAGTTCATCCCTAAACTTCCTCCCCTAAAATGTTATATTAAATAGAATTATTTTAAAATTATTTATTTGATTGTTGATTGGGCTATATTTCAGTGACTTAGGTTTTGATATCGGCTCCTTCAACGTTGGCAGCATATCAGATGTCATAGTTGTCAGTTGGATGTGCTGCAATTCAATTAAACCCTAAGCACGGTTGTTAGTTTTTCTTTGATAATGGAAACTTTTTGGAGTTTGAAGCCTGAATGTTCTATGTCAAACTATTTTTTTTTATCATAGTGGTTTTGAGGCTACTGAGCAGAGCTTTGTAGCAATTGTGGAATGCCAGAGCTTGTCTTGAGTTGTACATGCATAATTGCTTTGAGTAATTGGTGAGACATCAACCCCATCCATAGAATTCTCTGTATAAACTAACGAAATCCCATTCCATGCATTAATTCTTGCAAATTCTATGTGTAGGAAAGCGTTGCGATAGAAGAACATAATATCCCCTCTACGGTTTGTCATTTCTTGTGTCCAAGATGGAAGAATCTTCTACCAGGAGGAAAAGAAGCAGCAAGATGGGCTACCTTGGAGTGCTTCCTAAGAAGAAACCTGAGCCTGAACTTGAGGAGAACAAATTCATGTTCAGGGATTTTCTTCTTAATGGTTTGAATTTAACTCTGTAGTTGGAGGATGTCATTGAAAAGATGTCGGTCATCGATTTTTAAGGACCATTAGGAGAAAATCTAAGAAATAAATAATAGAAAAGGGGCCAAGAAAGATCCACTGCAGTCCCCAAGTCTATGTGGAAGATGAAATGGGAGAATCTGGAGTATTTAGTGACTTTTTATTCATATAGTAAGACAACATAACTCTTTCCTCTGTTTTTTGTTTTATATTGTTTGACATGATGGTGGTATTAACAGTGTCCACACATTTCCAATAAAAACATATTTATATGTGTATTCAATATATTTATGTCTTAAACTTTAAAAATTTGTGTGTTTTTTTCCATTTTAATACAATGGTTAAAGAAATCTTGTCGAATACAAACACATGTTTCCACATCAGTGAGGCATCGGTATTGTAATATAGCATTTAAATGCGAGTTGATATTCTGGTGGAAAATGTGTGCTAGATAGATTGATTGTTGATTTCCTTCGCAGGACATGCGGAATGTAACTCCATAACCACATCTCTTGGTGGAATTACCCCAAGAACACACTTTCTAGACAGCATTAGCTGATTTAATTGTATGCCCATTTTTTATTTCATAGAGTATTTTGATATTTTCCATGCCTAGCAAAATGACCACTTGTGTATAAGTCTAGGAATGGATTATTTATTTAATTTATAAATTTAATTACCAGCCAACACATTGGTTTTCCATTTATTAGGACAACTATGGGCCAATGGACCTGGAGAAAGGTGATTGATAAGGTAAGGGTTCTTACATTGCCTACATTCTCCCTAGGCATTAATATTTTATATGACTTGCCTGTGCCTTTCATATAATATAACTTTGCTATTTTCATTTTTGGCCTCTTCATCATGCTTCCTATCCAATGTTTGTATAGAAACATAAGTATATCATACTTAACTATCTTTGTTGTGTTCTTGTTGTACCATTCCCTGCTTTTATCACTCTTATGTTCTCTCTGTGCATTTCCCACCTCTATTTTTTAACCACTTTCCCTCTATCAGAACTATTTGTTTTCATCTTTTGGCTAAATTTCTTCATCGTTTCTTTAAATTGCTATTCAAAATTGTGTTTTATTTTTCATTTTCTACCAAAAGCTTGTAAGTTTTTGTTCCTGTTTATTTTATACCAAACCAAAATATTACATGAGAAGCCTATTTTCGGTGGAAGCAATTAAGGCTTTATCCTCCATCTCTGAAGCTACCATTTGTAGTTATATTACAAGTGTATTATTCTATATTTCTTGGTTTGGCATGCGAATCATTGTTGGGGTTGAAACATAGGTATATTTCCATTCTATACCATTTGTCTTGTAGTAATAATTTTTAGGAATTGCGGTGACATTTCCACCTCGTGGCTCTTGTTTGAAAAATATCTAATGTCTAGCTTAGGATTTTCCTATTGAAGATTTCTAAAGTGGATCTAGTTATTAAGGAACAGATTGGGTTTGAACCATTCAGCCCCATCTACTCTTTAATCACTAAAGCCTTCATTAGATCCTCAATTAACCCCATCTGCCTAACTTAGATTTGTTAGGCACTAATCACAACTTTTATGCCATTTTAAATCTTAATTCATATTTCATTTTCTATTTTATAAGATCTGAAAATTTCCATCATTTACATGTATTAAACTCATCCCTAAAACATCAAATCACATGGTAGGTTTTCCCCAGTTCATGGCTTGGAATTACCTTCTGGAAATTTGCTTTGTACCACTGATTCAATCTAGTCTAAAATAGAATTAAAAGGTTCATGAGATTGCACATCAATTAGAATAACTTATTGAAGATCCAAAACCGTGGAAAGGAATATGCCTTTCCATGATTTTTTATTTTTTTAAAACTCGAGGTTTCGTCTCAATATCGACGCACTTTTGTTGCAGGTATTACAAAACCGTCGAAACCCTGACTTGATTTCCATGAATAACGTCTCTATAGCGATGTTGTTTCATGGAACAATTACCGTTCAACTTGAAGATTTCATCGATAGAGATTAGTTTTCCATGGTTTTCTATGGAAGAAATTTCTCTTCAAATTACAGACTTCGTCAATAGAGAGACAAACATTCGTCGCAACAGATCCACGGTTTTGTGTGGAAACAAAATTTTTCCTAGCATTTTTTGGCCATATTTGCATCATTATAGGCCTTGATCCTTTTGTCAATAGAGAGATAAAAGATAGAAAATGAATTAAAAAAATTCAATTTAAAGGCTGCCATAGAGAGGACACATGGCAGCCAATTTTTGTCTCTATATTGACTGTTTATACAGTTCATTGTTATAGAGATGAAACAAGTGCCATGAAACATCGCGAACATCATTGTTGCAATTGAGATGCCCAAACATGGAAATGGCAATGAAACACCATCGCAAATTTCGGCAATAGAGATTGGTTTTCCACGGTTTTGCGTGGAAACTAGACTTTGTCAAGCAATTTTTGGCCATGTTTTCATCGTTATAGGGACGAAACCATTGTCAATAGAGTGAGGAAACATAAAAAATCAATTTCAAGGGCACCGTATAGAAGACATGTGGCGGCCAATTTTTGTCTCTATATCGACGACATATAATGTTCATCGTTATATCCATGAAATAAGTGTGACGAAACATCGCAACCGTTATTTTCGCAATTGAGATGACAAAACCTGGAAAGGGAAACGAAAAACCGTCCCAATTTTGATATTATGTATTAGTGATTGACTGCTAAAATTATGGGTACCCGTTTGAATTTCGAATCAAGTACTGGAAGAGGTACCGAAAGTGCATAGTTCTGAATTTGATTTGCATTGCTCGTTATTTATGAATATTCCCATGGAGTGATCATCCTTGAAACATTCCCAATCTTCTCATCCTAGTGTTGGAACATCAACATTAGTACAATAATTCATAATATAATATTATGAGTGATATTTTGCACTAAAAACTCTCAAAACTTAATTAAAAACAAGAGAACAGTTAAAGACAAGTTTTGGGCCTTTAGATATCGATTTGGTTCAATGTTTAAATCAAAGTTATACAAAATGAGGGGTATAATATTGTCACAAAGATCATATAAGAAGATATAGGGCATAAACATTGATCAAATTTAGGTCCAAACATATATGGTCTTTCCTTATAAAGTAATGAATTGCTATGTAAATGTCCAAGCAGGTTAGTATGTTCGGTTTAGTGTATTTTTGAAAGGAGTTGTTACACCATTTTGACAAGTGGTATTAACCATAGGATAATGAGTGGTTAATTGGTTCTCGAGGTTGGTTTATAATTATAATTGCAAGTAATTCTACTTTATGGTGCCAATGGATCTAATGTAGAATAAATTGAGGGGTCGGTAATATTGTTCATGTTCATTATACTAGAGATTAAAAGGTTTCAACTCAATGACATGATATTGTCAAATGAGATTATGAATATAGATGTAGACCCTAAAAAATTGAAATGGTTGTCAAATGGGATTATGGGTATAGATGAGAATGTCCATATTGTCAAATGACTATCAAAGTTTGAAAGGATACACCATTGTGGTTTCGTTGATTATCTATATTGAGGGGACTAGTTAAATCTAATTAGATTGTGTACTTGAAATCTACAATGATGGTGATTATATTAACATTTTAACAAAAACCACCATTTAAAAAATTACATTTTAACATAAATGAAAATTTAAAAATTTACATCTTAACACAAATGGCAATTTATAAAATTACATTTTGATACAAAAATCTCAAACTATATAAATACTTTCTCCGTTGTAGTGAAGCCCTAGTTGGAACATAAAGGGTGCAAAAAAAAAAATACTAATGCATTGCATTCAAACTAACCTGGAAAATGAGTGAGATCAAAACTTTGATTTGTCAAGCCAGTACCAAACTCTTGAAATCGTAGAACGAAAAACCAATAAAAATATTGATGCAACTCTAGGAAATGATTGTGAAATTATGACTTAAGAACATGTATTTATAGATCAATGAGGGTCACGTTTTCGGTGAAAAGTCACAATGATCAAATTTATAAAAAAAAACAAAAAGTCAATGACCGTTAACAAGAAACTAAAAAACAAGTTTTATTTTCGGTACTTGTCGCTCTAGCGATGTTATGGACCTTTTGTCACTCTAGTGACGTTATGGATCTTTCGTTACTATAACGAGTAACTTTCATCTCTATAGTGATGAAATTTCCATAATGTCGCTAGAGTGATGATTGTCAGGGGAATTTTCAAAATTTTCCAAAAATTTAAAGTATTTTTCCACAAAAAAATCAATTTTTACTTATTCATGGCAAACTTTCATGGGACTTTTGAGCCATATGTAGTAGTGTAAGGTGATAGACACCGGGATCAATAGGTGGAACCATAGGAGTGGGGGAGGGGTTTTTTGGTACCAAGGGTTGGGTTGCCACCATACCTTGATTTAGTAGTAAATTTTGTAGCACCATAGGCGAAGGACCTTATGGTGCTAGGTTTGGTTGTGTCAGAGCAGCCACATTAAGGTCACGCCGATTGTTAACTTGCAACAAGTGGCAGACATGGTTAATATGGGGAAACTAATGTGTATAATGGATGAAATTGTCACAAATGGTTCACGTATGGTTAGTACGCAACTAAGGGTTATTCCTAGGTCTAGGTGGTTATTGGGGGTTCTATGAAGGGGTATTTTTTCTATTGTTATTCATAGGGTTGGGTTGTTGGCCACCTCCATGATGTTAGTTTTTTCGCTCGTTCCTACCTCTATGTCTTCTTCCCTGGCCTTCTTGGTTAGTGGGGGTGGGTTAATTAGGGAGTTTATGCTAAGCATGGACCTGTACTTGGGGAATAGGAGGAGTCGAGATTAGAGAATGTGTAGGTTGCACATGTGGTGGGTAATAGGGAGGAGTGGCTAGAGAGGATGGAAATACTAACATATAGCCATTACATGTAGGTTCTAAGCAGTTCAGGCCATGAATGTGAGGAACTAGAGTGGGAGATGCATATGAAGGTGTGGCTCCAAACTAAGCCGCTATGCATGAAAAATCAGGGGGGTATCTTGGTTTGGAAACACTAGGGGTGGTACTGAAATGAGGTAGCATCAAAGGAGAATTTTTTTATAGGTGAGGATGTTGAGTAATAGATCCAATGACTCCATCAGCAACATGGGATTCCATTGGTGTATCTCAATGTGAGGAGCCAATACAAGGAGCATCAAGTATGATGGTATATAGATAACCCGATTAGGCATAGATAAGATCAAATTGTTGTGCCTTGAGAATGGATTCCTCCTCAATTTGTGGGAGCTCAGATGCAACATCTTTGGAAATGGGGGGATTAAGGTTTTAAGAAACCAATCTAGGAAAATCATATCATCTAACTAAATTTTACAAAAGATACAACAATGACTCCATTCATGGATATGATCTTTGATATGGGTAGCAATGTTCTGTCAACAAGATAATAGGATTTCCATGCCTTCATCATAATGGATGGGTAGCTAGAAATACTAGAGAAACATTGAGGCTAATAAGGAAAATCCAGGTGTTGAGGCCTGGAAAATCGTAGGTAACAACAGCATGGGATTCTCCCCAATAAACGTTCCCAACTAGCCCATTATTATTTGGTATGGGGAATCCATCCGGTTTATGGTCCAACTACCATAGGTCAAGTAATGAATTAAAGGTTTTAACGGTTACGGCTTGGTCCACCGTGTATATTTTTAGTTTTTTAGTTTTTTGTATGATATGCAAGTGCCTATCTAAGAATGCATATTGATAGAGAATATGAGGAGCAGTCACAATGTGATGCACAGGTTCTTACCTCTCGTCTTAACTCTCTTGCATCTAAATCACACACAGCAAGAAAACTAAAACTAACTATCTAACCTGTCCCTAGGGAGCAAGATTATCATTTATAAATGAGTAATGTGTTTCTATGCATGCATTGAGAAAAATCACAAATAGTTGTTACTTATTTCAAAACACATGAACGTTAATAGATAGATGAACAACAATATAGCTCATTGTTTATGAAAAAACATTCATTACTCATAGTGGAAATTTCATAGAATAAACTAGAGAGCATTCATAACAAGAACATAGGTTCAAAGAGTTAGAACGATCTCATAGTTAATGGACAACAACTGAAAATGAAATAGTTCACATTCAACAAATCCGTAACACAGCATTTGAACATTCCACCAAGCTTTATCCAACAGGCAACTTGTAATTATCTATTGCAAAAGGAAATAGTTCTTCTTACAACATGTTCTCACAAATCTCTCTGGGAAAAAGTCCTTTATTCCCTCTAACTCTCCTATATTTATACAAAATAGAAAATCCTTTGGGTTCCCCCCCCCCCCAGGTGACCTTTAGGCTCCCCCAACCATTTAATCTCACAATTTTGTCCTTTTGTGAGTGCTCATGATTCATACAATGCGTTACATTTCAGATTAAGACTTATGAGTACTTCATAAAAAGGGACCAGCTCAGTAAATGATGAATATTTTCCAAGCCTGCGCCGCTGCTTCTATCGATTCTACTTTGTCTTTTATATATGTCTTCTTTGAAGCATCAATCATCAACTGGGTCTGAAAAATCCTCTAGGTCTGTCTGCAATTAAAACAAAAAACTCATCATTAATCCAGACTGCATTCAAGATCATCTAACTTTCAATAAAACATAAACCATACTATCAAACAAAAATAAGCATCAAAAGTGAAGCTTGGTACTACGTTTTCATCACAAACACCCTAACTTGATAAAAAAAATAGAAAACTTCTGTTTCCCATGAAATATGGTAAAAGCTCACCAAAAAGAAAAAATGGCAGGAAAACGTTATCGGCAAGAAAAACTAAGCATTGGGCTAACAAACTCCTCATCATCGAATGGAGCACATAAACATCGGATGGTTAGTTCACTAAACTACCACAATAGCAGAAACTGCATAGACTAAGGGTTCCGTAGTCAACATAAACACCTCTAGAGTTAAAGGTCGAAGCTCAGAACAACTAAACATCGGTGAGATAGCTTACCAGAAAACCGCAATGGTAGAAAATGGAAAGACAACGGGTTCCGCAACCAAAGGCTCAATGCTGCTACTATGTCGACGACACAAAAGACTATTACTCCGATTAATCATCAACACCGTTCCGATAGCGAAAACAAACAAACAAAAAATTATCCATAAAACCAAGGCATCGGTGAAAATTGGAAATATCCAACGACACATTCTCTATTCATCCTTTGAAACGGCGGTGATATATAAAATTAATTCCCTACTACACACATCAATAGACTTCCAATCACGATAAAAAAAGATCATTGAAACATGAAAAATCATCGAAAACGTTAAGTGCTTAGAAGACTTTAAAGTTGTGCAGCGGTTAAAATAGTTTGTTTCATCTCTGAAACAACAACAACATAGAGAAGAAAAACCTTGACTCAATCTTCAACAAAACTCTGACATCGATAAAACCAAAACAGCAAAAAAATAAAAAATGCTAAGTTCCACAGTCAAAAGCATTGGTAATTTTTAGATCATTCAACTTCCGAGAATAAGGAAAAACAGTTGACCTCAATTCAAACTCTAAATCCAAATTTGTAGTAGAGAAAAATAGAGTTCAGGAATCCAAACAATTTCGGGAAAGATAAAATCAAAGGAGGGTCCAAAATTTTTAAAAAAATTTGGGAAAACAGTTGCAGCTGCAACAATTGGCGACTTCATGGTGAACCAAGATCTCTGGACAATTTCTTCCTTAAGTAACAGACTGTTTGACAATACAACCAATGTGTTGAATTCTTCTAGATGTTTGGATTTCCCAAATGGCACATATGTACTTCAATCATTGATGATATTCCACTTTAGGGATAATGGGAACCAAGACTTAAAAGTCAAGATAACTCTTTTGAGGCCAAGAATATGAGTTTTACTTTTTACCTCTGTCTTCGGGTAGCTTCCAGCTTGGACACCATAGGATTGTAACATATGGTAAATAGAAATATTCATTTGTTCCTCATTCCCATGCCATTATGCACTTTTTGTGCTTCTAGACTTTTTTCCTTTCTTTTGAGTCCTCCTGTATTCCTTTCTTTCTGAAATTTTTTATGCAATCCCCTCTATCGATAGTGTCCTTTTGTGTGAGAGATGTATTTAATTTTTAGCTCATGGACGGAGAAGAACTTTGACAATTTTGTACTCATTTGGTTTAGTACTTTGTTTTGATACATATTTATTTCTTAGGAGTTTTTTGACTCTTATTTGCCTTTTGGATTTCAATTCTTGGCATGGGATCATTTATATATAATATACTGTTTACCTTGCTTCCTTTCCATGGGTATTTTGTTGTCACCCCACAAGACATTTTTTAAATGTGAGATGGATGGAGCCTTGAAATAGTATTCCAGACCTTTTGATCCTGAGTTATTTTACAAGGATTAAGTAGGACTTCAATGTGTTCATATCCATTTAGGAAAACTGCTAAACTATAATAAATTCTTTAAGATAAAACAATAGTACACAGTCTTATAATCAAGTACTTTAGTTAATCTAGAACTCTGATTCTCTCCATGCAATCAAAAGTTTGCTTCTTTTATTGAAATCAATTAAAATCTAACTGAACAAATATAAATAAAATAAATCACAAAAAAAATAAACAACCAAATCAGTTTATTTATGTACACAATAAAACAAAAAATCAAGAAAAATAAGGTTTGACAACTAAACCGTTAACTGGTAAGTTCTCTTCCCACCCCTGTAAATATTGCAACTTGTAGGTCGAGGGGCCAAGCTTTGTTGTAATCTGAAAAGGGCCTACCCATAATTGTTGAAGCTTCGTGTGCTTCCCCTTTTCATCATGCAGGTGATCCCACTTAAGAACCAGGTCTCCCACTTCAAATTCCTTTTTTCTAGCTTTATGCTTATCAAACCACCATTTTACTACTTCGTGTTGATGCTTAAAATGTTTTTTGGCTTTGGATCTAGACTCTTCCGCCTTCAAAATATTAAAGATTCTAATTTGCAGGATTTCACTATCTATACCTCTAGACTCCTGAGCTATTATGGAAGAGGGTAGCATAATGTTGGGAGGTAGAAGAGCTTCTTTTCCATAAACAAGGGTATATGGTGACACACCTAAGGAATTCTTGGGTGTGACTCTATCAGCCCAAAGAGCATTCGCTAATGCTAAATGCCAACTTCTATGGTTTTCTATCACAATTTTCTTTAAGATCCTAATCAGATTCTTGTTTGTAGATTATGCCAAACCATTTCCTTGTGGGTAATAGTTTGCAGAATAATACAACTTAATTCCTCTTTCATGAGAAAATGCAGTTAATCTAATAGAGGAAAAATAAGTAGCATTATCAAAAAACAGGGAAATTGGAACCCCAAACCTGGTCATAATATGATCTTGCAAGAAATCCATGATCACATCTTCATTCACTTTAAGTAATGGAATGGCCTCGACCCATCTAGTGAAGTAGTCAGTTTTCGTCAAAATGTATTTGTGTTGCAAGGAAGAATTTGGTTTTATCTCTCTAATGATATCAATTCCCCATTGTTCGAATGGTTTTGTTATCATCACAGGCTTCAATGGTCCTGCTGCTTTGGCTTGTCTTCCTCCACACCTCTACCAGATATCACACTTTCTAACATGGGCATGCGCATCCTTGAACAGTGTGGGCCAATAGTATCTGGCTCTTAGAATTTTCTGGGCTGTCATATCTCTAGAAAAATGCCCTCCAACAGGTCCATCATGTAAATTTGTTATGACATTCTTCGCATCTTCTTTCTCTAAGCATCCAAGAAGAAATCCATCATAATTCTTCCTGAATAATATTCCTTCAATGATCTTATATGAGGCTGATTTAAGGAGCAATGCTCTTCATTATTTAGAATTCCAATGTTCTGGCAATAATCCTTCCTGAAGGTAATGCACAAGGTCTCAATACCAGGAATTTGGAGCTGTGAAAAGAGGACATACATCCATCATATGTAACTTAGATTCATTGTCCCAATTGTTCTCTTCATTATCTTTACCTTCAGCTATTAGTTTGCACAATCCCTGACCTTTTATTATAGATGCTGGTTTGAATTCAAGATCATATTCTTGTAAAGCTATTACCCAGTTTCCTCATCTCTCTCCTGATTCCTTTTGTACAAAAAGAGACCTTACAACTAGGTGTGGAACTATTACTTTAGTCTGGTTCTTAAGTATGTGTGGCCTAAATTGTTTTACTGCTTTGAAGACAGCATAAGCTTGTTTATTCAAATATGGGTAATTTAATTATCCCCCCTACATACCAGTGCTCATAAATGATATGGGGTACTCATCTCTCCCATCTTCCTTTTGAGTAAGCATCGCTGCCAATGAATCATCAAACACGAAAGTGTACAAAATAAAATCTTTTTCAAAATTTGGACTTTTAAGAGATGGTACATGGGCAATAGATGTCTTTATTTTACTAAATGCATTATTTTCCACATCATTCCATTTGAATTGTACACTTTGTTTCACCATTTGCTGCAAAGGTTTAACAATTTGAGCAAAATCTGGTACAAACCTTTGCATGAAACTAATCATCCCCATGAATGATTGCATACCTTTTTTGTTATGGGGAAAAGGGATCTGTTGAATGGCCTTAATCCTTTCTAGGTCTATGGAGATCCCTTTTTTATAAATGACATGATCCAGTAGCTTTCCTTCTACAACCGCAAACACACACTTCTTGGGATTCAACGAGATACCGTTATTTTCAGCAACGCTCAAAAACTTGTTTTAGATGGAATGAGTGTTCTTCTCTCTTCTTTGAAAATATCATGATATCATTGAGATATACCACAACACTACAACCAATCAGACTGTGGAAATTTATATCCATGGCCCTCTGGAAAGTAGCTTCAACATTTATGAGTCCAAAGGGCATCCTTCTATAAGAAAAAGTTCCCCAACTTGTTCTCAATGTAGTTTTAATTTTGTCTTCTTCAGCTACTAACACTTAATTGTAGCCAGATAATCCATCTAATAATGAAAATAACTCAGAACCCGAAACCATCTGCAATATCTATTCCATGGGTGGGACTCGATAGTTGTCTTTATCTAAAGCACGATTTAGGTTTCTGAAATCCACACATAGTCTGATTTCTCCAGATTTCTTCCTTACTAGTACCATATTCAAAACCCATTCTGAGTGTCTGACTTTGAGTATAATTTTAGCATCCAATAATTTCTTCACTTCATTCTGAATTAAAGGCTCCAGTTTTGGATGCATTTTTCTCAAAGGCTGTTGATAAGGCTTGACCCTAGACCTAATATGGATGATACGCTGTATGATTTTTGTGTCATATGTTTTAAGTTCTTCATATGTCCATGAAAATACATCTTTTTACTATTTGAACAAACTAATGAACTTATTTCTTTCACAGGGAGAGCAACACTTTCCCAAATTCACATATTTAGGCTCAACTCCAGTTCCTAAATTTATCAGCTTGAATTGTAAAGACAAGCTATGAGTGTTGACATTTGCTCGTCTTTTGAATTTGTTGTCTAAATCAAACATCCACTCTAAGGTTCTGACACCTTTAGGAATAAAGTTGTCAAATTTTAGCTCAGCTTGATCTTCTTCATCATCGATAAGTGCCCCTTTGAAGGTCTCATCATTTGTCAAACATTCCAGAATTTTTTGATCATCATCAAAATCTCGTAAATTGGTGATCACGTCTGGAATCGAAGGCCTGAAAAGTAATTCAATAGAACATCTATTATTAGAGGGTACAAAGCCTTGCAGCTAAGGTAGCCAACAAGTCAGCTACTACATTCTTTATCCTAGGAATGGATACAATATTAAATGCATAACATTTTTTTAGCAAATCCCATACTTCATTCTGATAAGATTTTAAATGAGGCGAAATGCAATGTATCTGATTTCAAATATATTTTACAATTATTTCAGAATCCCCATACGCTTTCAGATTTTCTACTTTTAATTCAATTGCTTTTCTTAGTCCCTGAACTAATGCTTCATATTCAGCTATTTTATTGGTACATTCAAACTCTAATATACATGAAAGGAAATTTTTACTTTTATTTGGATCAATCAGGACAAAGCCAGCTCCTGATCCTTCCAATGTCTTAGATCCATAAAAAAAAAGTGTCCAAAAACTATCTACTTCTACTATACTTGAATCAAAAACTACATCTGAAACTAAGTCTACTATTTTACAATCAATCTCATCATCCTGTGAAAATTGAAGGAGATCAGGCTGGGTGTCTGGTGTACCGTTGGCTTCTTCCACTTGGTAGTTTCCCAGTTCTAGTTCAATGAAGTAATTCCCCAATACAGAATTCACTGGTTCATTCTTACCCTCCAACTGAGTAACATTGTGCTTCATGTGGTGCTCTCTTAATACTTTAATTTGATTGGAACATCCCTTATAAGGAAACCACATATGTGACCAATTTGATGCAAAATATCCATTTAGCTTTGCTGACCAATCCCAACTCAAAACAAGTCCATAAGCCTCATGTATGTCTACTACTACAATATTGATGAACTGACATACCTTTTCATTTGAATATAATCGAATCAGTGTTGAATTTTCATATGCTTAGCTAAGACATCAGTATATCATTTCATTTTTCATAACAAAAGCATATAAATAGGATAACTGAAAGAAACAGTATCACAAGAACAACACAGATTTATCCTGGGAAAACCCTAAAGGGAAAAACCCAGCAAAAGCTTCCTCAATATAGATGCCCCAAAAAGGTAAAAAGGTAAAACCAACAAGGAGATCAAAAACCTGATCCCCCTCCTTCTCCAACTACTTCTCTCCTCCAGAAGTGCGCTACTCAAGTGAGAGTGTGTGTTACAAATGAGGAGCACTACACCTCTATTTATATTCATCCGTTCACTTAAGTTAACTCATCTGTCATGTAGGCTTGAGTTAATCATGTAGGCTCAAGTTAGACATGTAGGCTCAAGTAACCACACTGGGGTGCTAATGACCCACCTTTACAATTAGAGGGGACTGCCTCATGAATCTTATTACTTTGACCACTTTGATTAGCAACATCTTTAGCATCTTGACTCTTCAATCAATAGCAACATCTTCAGCACTTTGACCTTTCAATCAGTAACATCTTCAGCACTTTGACCTTTCAATCAGCAACATCATCTTCAACACTTTGACCTTTCGATTAGCAACATCTTCTTCAACACTTTGGCCTTTCGATCAGCAACAACATCATC
The DNA here is from genome assembly GCA_001517045.1 of Pseudotsuga menziesii. Taxonomy (NCBI): domain Eukaryota; kingdom Viridiplantae; phylum Streptophyta; class Pinopsida; order Pinales; family Pinaceae; genus Pseudotsuga; species Pseudotsuga menziesii. The sequence goes on from LPNX010692339.1 coordinate 164,174, forward strand.
ATCATAATTTGATCTTTCGATTAGAAACATCATCATGAAAACATCATCATCATCAAAATATCAGCATCAAAATATCATCATCATCATACTCTGATCTTTCAATCAGAATCATCATTATCATCATCCTCTAATCTTTCGATCGACTCATCATCATATTTTGATCTGTCATCATCATCATACTTTGATATTACATCATCATCATCATCAGGATCTCATCATCATCACATTCTGATATTTTGATCAGAAACATCATCATCATCATTGCATTCTAATCTTTCGATCAGAAAACATCATCATCAGCAGGAACATCATAATCATAAGCAACTTCTGATCTTCCGGTCAGAAAACATCATCATCATCATATTCTGATCTTTTGATCAGAGAACATCATCATCATCAGTAACAACATAATCATTATATTCTAATCTTTCAATCAGGGAACATCATCATCTTCAGCAACTTCTAATCTTTCGATCAAAGAAACATCATCATTGTCATATTCTGATCTTTCGATCAGAGAACATCATCATCATCTGCAACAGCATCATCATCATATTCTAATCTTTAATTAGAGAACATCATCATCAGCAGCAACTTCTGATCTTTCGATCAGAGAACATCATCATCATCAACAACATCTGATCTTTCGATTAGTACATCATCATCATCATCAGCTACAACCTACAATCCACAACTCAAAGACAAAAAGTATTTGGATCACTTTTGGACTTAAATTCAAGGGATGATACAATCCCACCACATTCTCGACAACTGAAGTTACTGGATTGATTACAGGAGAATCAGTCCCTATCACTTTAGGACTAAGTCCAAGGACGATGCAATCCTACCACATTCTCGAGGACCAAATCCACCGGATTGATTACAGGAGAATCAGTTCCTATCACTTTAGGACTATGTCCAAGGATGATGCAATCCTACCACATTATTGAGGACCGAAGCCACTGGATTGATTACGGGAGAATCAGTCCCTATCACTTTAGGACTATGTCCAAGGATGATGCAATCCTACCACATTCTCGAGGACTGAAGCCACCGGATTGATTATGGGATAATCAGTCCCTATAACTTTAGGACTATGTCCAAGGATGATGCAATCCTACCACATTCTCGAGGACCGAAGCCATCGGATTGATTATGGGAGAATCAGTCCCTATCACTTTAGGACGATGTCCAAGGATGATGCAATCCTACCACATTCTCAAGGACCGAGGTCACTGGATCTATTATGGATAGATGTCCTGGGATGATGCAATCCCTCTTCATTCTCGAAGACCGAGGTCTCCAGATCACTTTAGGGAAAGTGCCCAAGTATGATACAATCCCACTACATTCTCGAGGACTGAGGTCATCGGATCTATTGTGGATAGATGTCCTAGGATGATACAATCCCTCTTCATTCTCTAGGACCAAGGTCTCCGGATCACTTTAGGGAAAATGCCGAGGGATGATACAATCCCACTACAACATCACTACTCCCCCTTTCGAGGAAGGTCTTTCCAAACAACACCAAGCTTGTCTTGAAAGTGTTTGAACTCTACTCGAGGCAGAGGCTTCGTCAGTACATCATCATCCAAACGATCATCATCTACATCTTCAGTATGTGAATACTGAAAGCATCATCATCTATATCTTTAGTATAGAAATACTGAAAGCATCATCATCTCTATATTCAGTATAGAAATATGAAATCACCATCATCTGCATCTACAGTATGTAAATACTGAAATATCATCTATATCTTCAGTATGGGAATACTTAAATCATCATCATTTATATCTTCAGTATGGGAATACTGAAATCATCATCATCTATATCTTCAATATGGAAATACTAAAACATCATCATCTCTTTATTTAGTATAGAAATACTGAATCACCATCATCTGCATCTACAGTATCATCATTTGCATCTTATCTTGTATGTAGAAATACTAGATTTCTATGTGTTACGTCAGAACATAGGGTTCTTTGTCATCACAACTATGGTTATCACATAGAATCATTGTAGTATCCATATTTAGGTCAGAGAGACCTGATATTAGATTCTGAAGCCATATGGCTTCACAAATTAGTAGAGCAATCTTCTATGTATTCTGCTTCAACCGTGCTAAGAGAAACATTTGACTGTTTCCTGCTAAACCATGAAATCATAGAAGACCTCAAAAAAAAGCATCTACCTGATGTGCTTTTCCTATCTGAGATACTTCCAGCCCAATCTGCATATGTGTAGCCATACAATCTATACTCATGGCTACCATCATAGTATAGACCAAATTCTATAGTCCCTTTGAGATATCTCATCACATGTTTTGCAGCTACTAGGTGAACTCATCTTGGTTGAACAAGATATTGACTTAAGGTGTTTATAGCAAAACAAATGTCTGGTCTGGTATTTTTCAAGTACATCAATGACCCAATGATCTGTCTGTAGTGAGTCACATCCACTAACTCTGATGAGTCATCAGCTAACAGCTTCAGGTTGGAGTCCATGGGTGTGGCCATGGCTTTGCATTCCAATATATTGAATCTCTTCAATATCTCTACCACATAATTTCCCTGGTTGAGAAAGATTCCTTCTGAACTTTTCCATACTTCCAGACCTATGAAATAATGCATTAACCCAAGGTCTTTCATCTCAAATTCTTCTTCTAGTTTCTTCTTGCTTTCCATGATCTATTTCTCATTCTGTGTCAAGAATAAGGCATCCACATATAATAACAGGATGACAAGTTCATCTTCTACAACATTGTAGCAAAGGCTAGGATCGACTTTACTCTTAGCAAGGCCCATGCTCATCAGGAAACTATATATTCTTCCATACCAAGCTCTGGGAGCTTGCTTCAGGCCATAGAGGGCCTTCTTCAACTTGCATATGTGAGTCCATCTGTCTTCAACTTCAAATCCTTGTGACTATTCGATGTAAAACTCTTCCTCAATCATTCCATTAAGGAAGGCTTGTCTTTACTTCATCATGGAATAAACTACCATGATAGTTCTAAAGGAAGTGTACCTTACTTCTTGGAGTAAGTGTCTCTTCATAATTAATTCCCTCTTTCTGATAGAAACCTCTAGCCACAAGTCTTTCCTTACTTCTATCATCAACATATTTTATCTTGCGAATCCATTTGGAAGATACCACATTCTTGCTTTCTAGTTTGAGTACTATATCTAAACATCATTCTTGTATTCTTTCATCATAACATCTTCCATGAGTTCGTCTTGTCAGGTTATCAACATATCTTAGTCTTCTGCATTCAACCTTGAAGGTTGGAACACACTTTACTCTTGGTAAAGTCTTGATCCATCACGAATATATCCATCATGTTGTACCATGTTGAACTCAGATATATTTTGTAGTCACTCCCCCTAAAGTGGAGTATCATCTTCCCTCTTCATTCTGTACAGGTGGTTCTGTGCTTGATATATACTAGTCAATAGAGTATGTCATGCCATAGTCTATTCTTTCTGAGGCAAATCATGAACCTTGCTTTGTACACTTGTTCTTGCGGGTCCATATGGAGGATACTATGTACTTCCCTTTATGTCTCAAAATCATATCGTATACATCATTCCCCATGATCAACTGTTATTCTTTGATCATAGCTTCTTTCATAGCATTATTTTCTTCATCTTGAGTTATCTCTCCTACCCATGGTGGTCTTCATCCTTCAAGGTGGATCTACCACTCTCTGAAGCTCTTTCTTCCGTCATGGTGTCTCTAACCCTGGGGTCTTCGGATTTTATTGCAATGAATCTTGAATTGTCATCACTTGTTCTTCAGAACAAGTCTCATTCTTCTTGTAGGAGGTTGTACAGGACCTTCCCTACAATTCAAATGCACTAGCTGCATGGTTATAACTATTTCGTAAAACATATGCATAACGACAAATTCTTATGCATCATGCAAATGTTTAGCCAATACAACATTCATCCATATCTCACATAAACTTTCTAGATGCCTTCCATCTCTATCATGACATTATTGAGATTGTGCACTAATCCAATATGTCATCAAGGCGGCTTCATTCTAGATAAGTAGCAATGGAGAGCACCATGAGCTACTTACCCATCACATGCATATTAGTAGTATACAGCCATTAATGCAAACAATCTATCATGCATAACACATCAACTGAATATAATCAAATGTATAAAAAAACAATATCATGAAGTGACAATTGAATACTTATCTTTTATTTGTTTCATGGGTAAACTCCATCTTGATCATTCTAATTCATCATCTTCTTCATTCATGACATCATCATTTCTTATTTAAATGATAAGATGGATAAGAGGTTCTTTAAGAATTGAGTTCTTCACATTCCTCATCGCTTGAGGGATCTTCTTTGAATGGTGAGAGCTTGATCTTCAATTGCTCCCATATTCTTCTTCTCTTCTTATGAGTCGAGCTTCTTCTTCTTCCCGAAGTCAACTAAAAGTAATCACTTCATTTTGGCATACATTCTTCGCATGAATGAATCCCATGATCCTGGGAGACCATTCAAGGTGGATATCACCACTTCTGCATTCTCCGCTTCTTCTTCTACTACTTCAAGATGTTTTTCATTCTGGATCTTCACATTCTTCAACTGTTTTCTTAAATCCATCTTCTGATTTATGTTCTTATCTTCAAATAGCTTGATCAAGGAATCAAACATCTTCGGTGTCTTTAGGGATGACACTTGTGGTACAAGTTGATCTGAGATTGAATCAATAATGATCTTCTTGGCCTTGATCAAGTTCTTCTTGTGTAAGGCTTTGAGCCTCATCTCCGTATGGAACTGGGGCCTCTCTACTCATGTAGGTGTCCAATTCATTTTCTTCAGAGAGATCAAATACTTCCATTCTTGGAAGTTGTCAACTTCACCAAGCTTATCAACAAGCTGATGTGATATATCACTTTCAAATGAGAACCTCAAATTCAAATAGAAAAAGATTAGATCTTATCGATTTGAGGTGTCCATCCTGCTTTCGGAGCTGGTTGATCTAGGGTTTGTCAGAGAAACCCTAATTTTAAAAACTTTGAATATTTTAGATATTATTGGATAGAAATATATATATTTTCAAATGGAGCTATCTAATGTACTCCTTTTCTGAAAACAGTGGAGGAAAGCTCTTGGAATAGGAAGCCCTAGTTTCCAATTTCTTCTGCAAAAATTCCTATCACTAATTCTATTATATATCCTAAATTACAGCTCCTTTGTGTCTAAAATTTCTCAATGAGGTAACCTCGCATGTTCCTGATACAAAACCATATGTTTCATCAGAATTGGTTTCACCAATTGGGATTTATTATCATTTTCTCAAGGTGACCTGTTTCAGGACTGTTCAGAACAGCGAAGTTGTACAGCCTACCACATGTCACTGTTTCATATTTGGGTTCTGAAATTAGGACCACAAAAAATAAATTCTGTGCTCTTTCTGGAACATCTTCAAGAATTTAATTTGGACCTCTGTATCCCACGCTATAGCAATTTTTCCCAGGTGTCTTGTTTAGGGATGAATTCTGGAGGAGGCTAGAACCCTAACTTTGATGGATCCTATCTCCTAGAATATAGCGAATCTGAGGGTGAATTTTGTAAAAAATGTAAACTATGATTTTATCTTCGGTCTCTAAAAGTTTCAAATCCTTATCCTTCACCAATCGTGGTATATAGTGAATGTACCAAAACGTATCAGTTTTAATATTTAGGGTTTTTCTAGCTCGGGGTCAAACTAGGGTTTGACTTTCCTTGAGTTTCACCCAACCAAAAATCTTGATCCAGGTCTCTAATCTTTGATTTTGATGAGGAGAGAAATCCTATGCTAGGTTCACTTAAAAATTCCTCTTCAGTAAAAAACCCTTAATTTCCTACACTGAAAACGCTTCGATAGAAAGATGCACCCTTCAATGGAGAGTCAGCCTAGCCTTCTTTTGCTGATTGATTGTGGAGAGAGAACCAAAAATTAATAAGCCCTAGCTTCTATAGCTTGTGAAATCTATCCTATTCAGGTTAGCTCTGATATCATGTTGAATTTTCATATGCTTAGCTAAGACATCAGTATATCATTTCATTTTTCATAACAAAAGCATAGAAACAGGATCACTGAAAGAAACAGTATCACAAGAACAACACTGATTTATCTTGGGAAAACCCTAAAGGGAAAAACCTAGCAAAATCTTGCTCAATATAGATGCCCCAAAAAGGTAAAAAGGTAAAACCAATAAGGAGATCAAAAACCTGATCCTCCTCCTTCTCTAGCTACTTCTCTCCTCCACAAGTGCACTACTCAAGTGAGAGTGTGTGTTACAAATGACGAGCACTACACCTCTATTTATATTCATACATTCACTTAAGTTAACTCATCTGTCATGTAGGCTCGAGTTAATCATGTAGGCTCGAGTTACACATGTAGGCTCAAGTAACCACACTGGGGTTCTAATGACCCACCTTTACAATTAGAGGGGACTGCCTCATGACTCTTATGAGTTCTTCCAATTAGGAGCATCGAGGTACAAAGTAATACAGGTGGTTCTCCCAGTAGGACCATCAGGGACCACAAAGAAATACATATAGAATATTCTTCAAATTTACAATATTTCAACAATCAGAACATCCTCCATTTCCCCAATTACCTTCACAACTGTTCTATCTAACTGAATAACCAGCCAAGTAGATGGTTTATGTTGTCCATTAATATTCTTGCAAACTGACAGTGGCATAACATTGACAGATGCCCCTGAGTCTACCAAACAGTTGTGCACGTTATGGTTGAAAATCTCGAAAGTTAGGAGAAATGGTGGGGTTTTGTATTTAGACTTACCTCCCACACTTGCTTCACCAATTTCTTCTTCTTCAGGTTGGTTGTTAGTGGGAAGCTTTTCCTTTGGTGCTTCAAGTACTTTTAACATTTTTTCTTTTTGTTGAGGTACATTACACATTTCAAATAATGAAATATTTGCCTTAGCCCTTTTAATATCTTCCACAATATCATACTCCATCTTATGTTCTAGATTATTTTTTACATTATCACTTTTCTCTATAACTAGCTTAACAGGCATGTTGATTTGCTTCGGATCTTGACTGGTAATGGTAAACTCAAGAATTTTATCAATTGTGGTGCTCTTCTGAATTTTATTTACATTATCCTGAAGTCTCTTAATTTTCGAGAGTATTGACTGATATTCTTTTATCAAGCCTTGACTTCTAGTTATCACATTTGTTTCTGATATATCCTCATGTTTCAGATCACTTTCCTCCTTGGTATCAAACATCAAGACACAATCACATAAAACCATGGCATCCTCTTCCTTTTTTTTATGTGGGTTGTTTATTACCTTTTTCTTCCTCATCAACTTCTATTAGTTTAGAATCCAATAGCTGATTCATTACTAATGTCATCGAATTTATCCATGGAGGACATTTTTTTTCAGAATGGGGTTGTTGATGAAAGGTGCAAAAATTATCCATACCTACCTCCGTTAAATTCATTGATGTAGGACAGTGTGGAGGAGGTTTAGATTGATTATTGTCCTCTCTGCTTTTATAGTAATGCTTATATGCTTTCTGAGTCTCCTTTTTTTTTCCAGATCTATCACTTTGCTAGATAGCTTCTACATCAATTTCAGCATTCCTTCAAAGTCATGTGACTGTTCCTCCTTAGGATTAGTAAATAATAAATCTTTCTTACCCAAAGTTTTTACTCATGACTGCTCAGGATAATATTCTATGCTCTCCTTTTTAGCTTCTACTCTCTCAGCCTCTTCATAAGTTTCTAATAATGTAGGTTTGACTGACATCATAGCAAACATGGCCAAGTTAGGCCCTAGAGCTGAAGTATAATATTCAATCAAAACTTTATCAAAAGGCTTATCAACTACAGAATTTTTTTTAAGATAAGTAGCAAACCTTTGGGTGAAACTATGGACCTTTTATTTTCTTTCTTTGTTTAAAGCACACAACCCTTTCATTAGAGCTGCATGATTTTTCTGGGCTCCATATTTACTTCTGAATATCCTTTCAAATGTGTCCCAGTCTGGGATTGAGTTTGCAGGCAGAACAAAATACCATGAGGCTGCTACTCCTTTCAAGGTATGTGAAAACAATCTGCAGATTACATCTTCATGTTCTCTAGCCCTTAGTCCTTCTATAGCCAGGTAAAATATTTGCAAATGATCATATACTAAAACTTTTTCACTAGGGTCAAACTTAGGCAACATTTTCTCAAAATCCTGAGGTAAGTCATGCAAAGGAGGTGCCAAGTTTAAAGGTGACCTAGTCTTCCAAGTAGGTGGTGGATTTGGTGGGTTGGGTGGTTGATTTGCATTTACATTAGCCATGAGTCTGGGTGGAGAATGAGGTGGTGAATGAATAGGAGTATGAACAAGTGAACAATAAGGTTTATCTGGGCCCACTTGATTCAAAGGCTGAACAACTTCCTGTAAGGCTGTTTCTACTAGTTCTTCAAAATCTCCAACCAACACTGTGTCTTCCAATATAGGACGGTCTTTCTTCTTATATTCTCTTTTGGGTAAGGCAAGGATAATTGGTAATCCTATGATATTCTTCGCATAATCTCTAGTAAATCTTCTCAGATCATCAACTACTTCATTATTGACAGAATACAAATGCTCTTTACCCTTCTCTTCAAGAATTGGATTGGGAAACAAACTGCTTTCAGAACTGTCAATGGTGGAATAATCTCAAGAAAATGGGTTTCCTCGGCCAGCCATGCATTGGCGGCCCTCCTTCTAGTGCCAAAAACTGTTGAGGCCTGGAAAATCACAGGTAACAATAGTTAGGGATTCTCCCCAATAAATGTTCCCAACTAGCCCGTTATTGTTTGGTATGGGGAATCTGTCTAGCTTACGATCCGGATACCATAGGTCAAGTAATGAGTTAAAGGTTTTACCGATTACAGCCCGGTCCACCATGTATATTTTTAGTTTTTTAGTTTTTTGTATGATATGCAAGTGCCTATAGAAGAATGCAAAATGATAGAGAATATGAGGAGCGGTCACAATGTGATGCGTAGGTTCTTACCTCTTGTCTTAACTCTCTCGAATCTAAATCACACATAGCAAGAAAACTAAAACTAACTATATAACCTATCCCTAGGGAGCAAGATTATCATTTATCAATGAGTAATGTATTTCTGCGCATGCATTAAGAAAAATCACATAAAGATGCTACTTATTTCAAAACACATGAACATTAATAGATAGATGAACAATAAGATAGCTCATTGTTTATGAAAAAACCTTCATTACTCAAAGTGGAAATTTTATATAATAAACTAGAGAGCATTCATAACAAGAACATAGGTTCAAAGAGTTAGAACGATCTCACAGTTAATGGAAAATATCTGAAAACAAAATAGTTCACATTCAACAAATCCATAGCACAACATTTGAACATTCCACCAAGCTTTCTCTAGCACACAACTTATAATTATCTATTGAAAAATGAAAGAGTTATTATTACAACATGTTCTCACAAATCTATCTGGGAAAAATTCCTTTATTCCCTCTAACTCTCCTATATTTACACAAAACAGAAAAACCTTTGGGTTGCCCCACCCCCCCCCTTCGGGTGACCTTTGGGCTCCCCCAACTGTTTAATCTCACAATTTTGTCCTTTTGTGAGTGCTCATGATTCATACAATGCATTACATTGCAGATTAAGGCTTATGAGTACTTCATAAAAAGGGACCAGCTCGGTAACTGATGAATCTTTTCCAAGCCTGGGCCTCTGCTACTATCGATTCTACTTTGTCTTTTATATATGTCTTCTTTGAAGTAGCAATCATCAATTGGGTCTGAAAAATCCTCTAGGTCTATATGCAATTAAAACAAAAAAAATCATCATTAATCCAGACTGCATTCAAGATCGTCTAACTTTCAATCAAACGTAAACCATACTATCAAACAAAAATAAGCATCAAAAGTGAATCTTGGTACTACGTTTTCATCACTAACACCCTAACTTGTTCAAAAACAGAAAACTTCCATTGCCCATGAAATGTGGTAAAATCTCACACAAAAAAACGGTAGGAAAACCTTACCGGCGGGAAAAACTAAGCATCGAGCTGACAAACTCCTCATCGGTGAATGGAGCACATAAACGTCAGATGGTTAGTTCACTAAACTGCCACAATGACATAAATTGCATAGAATAAGGGTTCTATAGTCAACATAGAACATTGGTGGTCGGAAAATATAGAGCTAAAGGTCAGAGCTCAGAACCACTAAACATCAGCGAGATAGTTTACCAGAAAACCGCAACGGGGGAAAATGGAAAGACAACGGGTTCTACAACCAAAGGATCAATGATGTTGTCATGTCAGAACACAAAAGACTAGTACTCCAATCAATCATCAACACCGTTTCGATAGCAAAAACAAACAAAAAAAAAATTTATCCATAAAACTAAGGCATCGGCAAAAATCAGAAATATCCAACGGCACATTCTCTATTCGTCCTCCGAAACAGCGGTGATATAGAAAATTAATGCCGTGCTACACACATCAATAGACTTCCAATCGTGATAAAAAAAGATCATTGAAACATGAAAAATCATCAAAAACGTTAAGTGCTCGGAAGACTTTAAAGTTGTGCAGTGGTTAAAAGAGTTCGTTTCATCTCCGAAACAACGACGGCATAGAGAAGAAAACCAAAACAATGAAAAAAGAAAAAATGCTAAGTTCCACAGTCAAAAGCATTGGCAATTTTTAGATCATTCAACTTCCGAGATGAAGGAAAACTAGTTGACCTCAATTCAAACTCAAAATCCAAATTTGTAGCAGAGAAAAACAGAGTTCCGGAATCCAAACAATTTCAGGAAAGATAAAATCAAAGGAGGGTCCAATTTTTTTTTAAAATTTGGGAAAACAATTGTAGTTGCAACACCAGGATAAGTGGCATGAGGAAGTTGAATATACCATTTTTCTGCAACACTTGTGACTGTGCGTTGGAATAGTCGTAATCGAATAGAATAATCCATTATGCTATTAGATGAATGGCATAAATGCAATGACATAATGTAGTTTTGAGGGTGTTCTCCCACCTTTCCTTCAAACTTAGGGATTTTTTATGCTATTTTGGTAGGCATGGGAGGCCACAACGGGTCATGATGGATGGGGGAATTCGTCAATCATACCAAATTAGGAAGGTTGAGACTAACCATAAATTGTAGACTAGCAACAGGACTTGATGGAGGAGGTCCAGCAATGTCTTGAGACCGGCAGGAATGTAGTTGTCACATGAAAATGGGGGTTGGTATGGATGACTTCTAAAAGTAGGAGTAGCCACTAGAATGGATTGAATAGCCGAAATGGTGGTAGAAGGGCCAATGCCCCCAAACATAAATGATGGTACAGTATGAACCATGGTAGCTAGAGTGGGGACACCACGAGTGGGTAGTGTACCGACAATAATGTGTGTCATGGAGAGGGGCCCACTAGGACCATGACCTATGTGTCCAAGAGAAGGGATAACCGATATGATGGGTGGAGAAGTCATGATTCCACTATCAACCATCCCCCCTTGAAAGGGGTTAGGAGGTGCACTAGCCATGGGGATAGATGGGGCTATGAATAAGGTTGGTTCAAATTGATAGGAATCCAAAAAATCTCATATGCAATATGGATCTAAAGGTGGTGAATGACATCGAATATGGATCTAACAATAGTGTTTCAAGGAACCGAACCGATGGTTATTCCCCCTAACTCTATATGAGTTGCATGGTGGATAAATGATGACATGATGGTGTGTTGTGTAATGAATGGAGGCACAAGAGTGTCAAACGTAGGCTCAAAAATACAACTACAACTGAGTGTGTAGAAGATGAGCATAAAAATGGTGGATCATAGGAAAAAAAGAAAGATCTAAAATCGAACTACAACAACTTCTTACATCAATTGAGTCTACAACAAAGTGGCAAGAAATCCAACAAGCAGCACTACCTATAAAGAAAATGACGCATTGACCTATGGGGTATAATTGCAAGAAAAATTCTAGTTATAATATGGAATCCCCTCACAAATCCTATCCTCTACTAGGTGATGAAATCCTAGTCATACAATATGAAATGGAAGAACAATCAGCTAAGAGAATCCCACTACTGAGAGGGACCTCAAGTACAAGTTCCCTAAATAGACTGGAAACTAGGCTACCTCATTCATGACAAATCCAGATTGGTTTCCTGACACTTCATCCCTTTGGTCCTCGACACCCAATATAGTCCTCGGCATGCAGAAGGAAGACTATGAAGGGTTAGCCTTCGATACATAATGGAGTGCGGTATTCCACCTTGACTTCTGGAACCCCTTCATTGTGGCTTACTCCCACAGAGCTAGGGCCCTCCGATAGACTGATCGTGAACATGTCAACAAGTAATAGAGGATTTTTGTACCCTAATGGATAATAACTATTTCTTGGATGTAAGTTACAAAGGGGTGTTATTTGGATGCCTATCCCTAGTGTCCTAACTTAACTACAATATTGTTTTGGTCCTCAAATGAGGTTATAATGTTGGTTGAGTTAAGTTAATTTTTAGGCTCAGCTAGGGGTCATGAACCAAGCATTTTACTTTAGCGTGTGAGATGTGTGCACAAGTGATGTGTAATGTGTAACCCCCAATGATCTTAGGACTGAGACGCAAATGCAAAAAAATAAATAACAGAAAATGACAGTAAATATTTTTCAAAACAACTAATTCTTCTAGAAAATAAAATGTACACAAGTAAATGACCACATAAGGAACTTAACAAGTTGTAGGAAATGCACAAGGGGTCTTGAATACCAAGCTCGACAAAGAGGGATCACATACAAGGGAAATAGGACCAAAAAACAAACCAGGGGGATGGAAGTGATCAAATATAGAAGGAAACCATCAGGGAAGGAGTAGAACACAGACAAGGGGTCTGGAAAAGGGTCTCAAACACTGAAAAGGACTGAAAAAAATGCAGGCTACACCTATCGGTAGAATAGGTGTGATAGGGGTCACATAGAACTATAAAAAAATCATGATCGAGACAAACAAATTAGAAAAAATAATCAGTTCACACAAAACAAGGGTTTCTACGTGACATGTCACACGAAAATGGGTCACAGTAGTGATCGTTATCATTTTGTAATCCTGGACAAGTGCGACCTATAGTTTTGGTCCAAGTCGTACTTATATGGGTAGAAGATGTGGCCTAGATTGCGCTTATCGAGAAAAAGGTGTGACTTGGGTCGCAACTTTCTACCTGTTAGGTGTGATCTGACCGTAACTGAGGGTTTTTTGAGAAAAAATTATCGACGTGGGTCGAGGAAGTAGGAACTAGGACAAGAATAGTTCATATTTTCCATAGGGAGGTCATATATTTGACAAGTAAAGGTGCCCAAGTAGAAAAAACCAATAGAAACACCTCTAGAAACATAGATCCCAGGAGACCAATATAGTGGAGTCACCAAAACTGTAGTGGGGATTTCACCCCTACTACATTCAAAAGTACCTACCCTATATCAACCAGATCATATGGTAGATTTCATGGTGTGGGGAATTTATCAACCTCGACTTGCAGCAATAAGCAATAACAACAATAGAAATATTTTAATGATTTTATATATATATTTTTCTAACTAATGAAAAATAATGAAAAGCATACCTTTCAATAACATGGGCCATTTCATTTGTTTGAGGAAATGGTACATTGGCTTCACAGCTTGGTTCTCCAATCGTCTCCACTATTGGTTTTCAAAAATGGGGAATGGATCCAAGAGGGTATGAAGCAAGCTGAAAATACACCGTGGAAAATGATATGGAAAAATTATGGGAATGATGAAAAAATGTTTCACCAATTGAGGGTTTAAGGAATGCAAAAGTTGACGAAAAGTATTTTTGGAAAGGCCTTCAAATTGTATTTATAGGATGATGGAAGTTTTATTGACCCATTGTATTTTATTGTGCATGGAATTTGTCCATGGTTTTTGACCCATTCTCATTTTATGGTTTTTCGGTCCTTTTTGGAGAGAGTGGGCTTATGTCACAATAAATGATCAACTTCCCTGTATTTATAGGGGGGGGGATGATAATTCTTTGGACCATTTTTGGTGTAATTTTAATTGTGAAGGTGAAAATGGAGGAAATAATGGTGGGCTAATGATGTATAATTATGGTTTGGACCATAGTGATCTAGGTGAACAATTTTTGGTGTTAACAAGAATAAGGAGCATGGAAAAGCAATTTTACATAGTTTTGTTGGATATTTCTATTGAAATTATTGGTAGAGTTGGAAGCCATGGAATTAGTCAACGTATACTTGAACATGTTGGAAGAACTAATGATGTTTCTACAAACACTAGTGTAGATATCTATTGAGAATTTGCTCCCTCGCTCATTAGTGCTTACATTCCAAATGATGATGAATATGATAGCGTGCATATGGATTCTAAACCAAATGACATAGTAATCATTGCATATGCATGTCTATAGGTGCGCCATATGTATGACAATTTCCATGCATCTTTGAAATTTCTAGAATTAAAATGCACCCTAACTAAGGCAGTAAGATGGAAGCCATCTACAATAATATGGCTTGATGGAAGTGAGAAGGGTCACATTGATGTATTAAAAATACAAGCACTTAAGAAACACCATCACCTTGATTTCCAATATAAAAAACATCTCTTAAAAACATTTATGTTATTATGAAATTCAAAATAGGATCCACAACTAGTACAAAAAGTGGAAGTAAAGAAGATCCACAATTGCCCATAAGTTAAATCCAAAAGACTACATGGAAAACAAATAATTACAAGTTGTATTGTTTCAAAAACTCACAATTTAAGAAGAAATGATTACAACCCACGTTCCAAAATCACATCCATAGAACAAAATCAATCCATATTGCAGTGTTTGATTCAACAATTCAAACACAACCCATAATAAGAGAACATAAACACTCTCATCTTTGAGGACAAATTTTCCTTTAAGGGAAGGGAAATGCTACATAAAATAGTAAATAAATACGTTAAATAATAATTAATAATAGTTAATATTAATTATAATGAGAAGTTGCAACTCCTCAAAGCTTAATCCCAAACTATATTTAAGCGGGCCAATTCGTTGCGATTTTATCGTCATATTATATCTTATATTCAATAACATTTGTACATTTATTTCACCCATGGAATCGAGGTAAAAGAACAAGAATTTTTCAAGGATAAAGTAAATTGGATTTGGTTTAAGACACTGGCACTAAAATTCCCACTAGAATGCCAATGGAGTTGAGCTCCATCGTGGAACTGAAATAGGTTGTTTCTATCTTGTGTCTTACCCACACCTCTAAGCAACAATATACAATAAAAATTCTTTGGAATAGTCAATTATTCAGCCACACATACTTGGTTCTTTCTAATTACAATGTTATTTTCTCATTGGGATTAAGATTAATGGGACACTTATGATTCTGCAAGTAAAAAATGATATATTTGCACCAAGGGTAAATTTTAATGTCAGAATCGAAATCAACGTTTTTAATAGAAAAGCAGCATGGTATTCTTAATTACCAAATTTTTCATCTTGAGGGTTTCATTCCAAGAGGAAAGAAAGGTCAACAAATTTTGAGACTGTAATATCAAAATTGAACCCCTTAATCTTTTTCAACTACTGAACCATGTTTCCTTGTAGGAAGGTTTGGGAAAACAAACATTTGATAGCTGCTAAGGTAATGTTTATACCTATTTTCTTTCCTAGCACACAGTACCTAGATTTATTAATGGATACAAACAAATATCATGCATGATTTTCAATCAAGGGAATATTTTCTTATCTTCATTCCAAATTCGTCTCATCAAGCCATTGTCCTATCATATCCATGTGAATCAAGTTGCATCAATATAGTCAACAAAACTTGGTCATTAGAATTAGTATAGATAGTGAAATTTCTACAAAAATCAGGCTTGGAAAGCATAGGGGTTGCACTAATAGCATCTTTGATGGCCTGGAAATCTTTATGTGCACGATTATTCCAACAAAACTGGGTGTCATTTTGGAGTAAGAAATCAATGGGTTTGATTATATAGGAAAATTTGGGAACAAAACAACCAACAAAATTGATTTGTCCATAAGATCTTGGATACATTTCTTAGAACTTGGAGGCTTAATATTTGGAATTGTTGAAACCCTACCCAGATCAATGGATACATTGTCCCTTAAGAAAATGTACCCAAGCAATTTTCCTTTTGAGACACCAAAAATAAACTTGTTTCGGTTAAGGGAGATGTCAAATTACATGCTTCTAATGAAAATATGCATTCAATTATTACAATGATAAACTCTCCTCTTAAAGTGAACAATTAATTCATCAAGAAATATTTGAATAATAACACAAATTAGGTCACCAAAATCAATACACATGGTAGGTTGAAAGGTATCTCTTGCATTAATAATCCCAAAAGGCATGTCATGGTAAGCAAAGGTACTCCAACTGGTTGTAAAATTAGTCCTAAATGATCTCGAGGATTTATCCGTATTTGATTATATCTTGAGAATCCATCTAATAGGGGCATCCTTTATACTCCCGCTACTTCTTGTAAGATAGTGTCCATAAAAGGAAAGGAGAAGTTAAATTTGACACTACTGTGATTTAAGTCTCAAAAATATACACAAACACTAATTTCACGATTCTTTTCCACATGAAAACCATATTGGTGTCCCATTTTAAGTAGTGTATCGAGAAAGTAACATTGGATTCCAACATCTTATTAATATTTTTTCATATCAAGGAGTTTAGATTGGGATTAATTGGTTGTTTCCTTTGTCTAGAAAATTTTACCCCATTTTCAACAGGGATTGAGTGCTATACAATTTTGGGGTCAAATCACCTTAAGTATTTACAAGACCATGAAAAATATCTTTGCATCCACAAAACAAGGGGAGAAACTTGACCTTTTCTTCATCGGTACATTTAGCTCCTACATATTGTATCTTGGGATATTTTTGAAACCTATTTTTATTAGGATGATGGGGCCAATATTTATATTGTATGGCTCAGGCTTACTATCAATATCCTTAGTAATATCATTGTATGGAAACATGTGTTAAACAGGAACCAAACCCTTGGGATACACGTTATTTCTCATATCGATTACCCCTAAACTTTTGGGATTTCATTAGTCTGGTCTATTAAAAAATAAGAAGGATATTAATCATTCACAAAAAACTACCAATATTCATCACTATCAGCCACATAAGGATGATAAATAGATACCATGCTACATTTATGTCTTTCATTGGTGTGTTGTATGCCTAGGAAAGAAGCAAAAACAATAAGTTTATCAGCTAAGGCATTTATCTCCCTACGAAACATGAGACAAGTTGGAGAAAATGATTTGTTTAGTTAACTAATCCACTACCTAAATATACCTCTTCAAACCTTTTTGACCAGTTGATCGACTCATTTGATCATATTAATAACCAATTTAGAATCGCCAAAGGCTTGAAGATGCTTACAACCAAATTCCAAATACTTTTCTACACCGAGACATAGTGCTTAAAATTTCGTGACATTATTTGTGAAAGAGATATTTAGGTGAAAGGGGTATGGGTGTGGTTTATCCACTAGAGAGTATAACATGACCCAATTCCACTACCTTCATATAAGGAGGCATTGCCAAACTGTAGAATCCAAAACCAAACATGATCAGGATTGTCTTTGACAAAGCAAGAAGCTTCTTCTTATCATTAGAGGAAATTTGGGGTCTAAAATGGGCCTTATAAGAAAATGAACCAACAATAAATTATTGTGAGTTGAAATTCAAGAACCAATATAATTTCAATAAAATGAGTCAACCATAATGGTTCACTTGATATATTTGTCATAAAAAAAACTACTTTTTTGTTCGTATTTTGAACATATCTCCTTATGTTTTTACTCAAATTTTGATCGGGAGGGCTCGTTGGATGTAGAATTTTTTTTTGCATTGAATGAGTACCCACACTTCATACTTTTGACGGACCTCGTAACCCTAAAATTAATAAATACTTGAAAAAATGTGATGATGATGTCATCATCACATTTTTTTAGGTATTTCTTATTTTTCAAGTAGCGGGGTCCATCAAAAGTATGGTGTGGGTACTCATTGGATGTAAAATTTGTTTTTGCATCTAATGATCCCTCTCGATCGAAATTTGAGTAAAAACACAAGGATTGTTATCCACTTGAATGGCACCTCTTCGTCCGAGTGTCGACATCCCTCATGTTGGCACACAAAAGGACATCTATGGATTGAGGTTTGCCCAAAACACTATAGATGAGCTTCTTGTAAATGACATTCATTATCCATCTAGTGGTTTAATTTGCCTTTTTAGATATGTCAAGACATATCCACGACCCCATCCATATGTAACTCACAGATCATCTGCGAGTGTTGGTGTTTGCAAGTCACGGATGGATGTATCCGCGGGTTGCTCTTATGGAAAGTCACGGATCATACGCGAGTTGTCCTTCTTGATACCCGCGGATGCCTATCTTTGACATTTAAAAATAAAAAACATGATTACTTGAGATTAGTTAATCCATTTACCTTAATCTACTTAACTGTCTCAACCTTTGAAACTGCCTTATTTTTTCCATATAAATACAGGCCTTGGGGAGGGTGTTTGATATATGGACTTGGAGAGAAAAGTTATGCTGGTGGATTTTATACAGAATTCTTTGGAGCAGTGAAACTTAGAATCCTTTGGTTGCAGAGGATTCCTTGTCTCAGGCATTGGGTTGTAATCTGAACTCTTTCATTATTGATAATAAAGAGAATCCTTCTTCCATATGTGTCTCATGTATCTTGGTTTGATAAATGTTTATGTTTATGCATTTTATATCTGATTTATCTAACCTGCTTATATATATATGAATCATCTTGTATCTGGAATATTGACTCTTGACAGGTGGAAGAGGATCAACCTTGAAGAATTTGGATGTGAAGTAGAGCGGAAGAGGACAAGTAAGGATCGACCTTCGTTAATCGAGTAAGTCTTTCTCATCCTCCTATTTCCTTTACTGCACTCTAGAAGTCAATTGTCTGCAAGTTGATTGAGTATGTTGGTAACCCCAGAACTATGGTTATAAGGTGTATAATCCTGTACAACAGAACTGGCGACTCTGGTGGGGAAGCCTAGACTGCTATAGGTTGCTTCTGTCACCCCTGACCAGTATTTGCTTGAAGTCTATGTGTGATCTTTTGTTCTGGTTTATACTTGCCTCAGTATTTGAAAGTCTCTGGAATTTTTTCTTGTTCTTTGAGAAAAATCTTATACCTATCCACGAGTTTCTCTTCTGGACAGTCGCGGATACAAACCTACATCCGCGAGTTGCTGTATTGAACAGTCGCGGATCATCTGCGGGTTGCACTTATATACAGTCGCAGATATGCCTGGAAGTAGGGATTTTTAAGTTAAGGTTTGCTTGTTCCTTTCTTTCTGTAATCCCTGTTGATGAGTTGATTTTCTTTATGAATGTTGTGTAGCTTGTCTGATTTCCTCTGTTGATCACACTTTGTGATTTTTCAAAATCCCTTGAGTCTCTTTTACTTGGATTATTTTCTGTTTGCATGCTGAAGTAGTTGGCCTGTTTGGGTTGAGGTTTAAGGTGTCTTTGTCCAGATCTGTCATCAGGTTCTTGGGCTCTATTTTTTTAGTCTGTCTTTTGATAGTGGCTGGTTTTCACTTACCCTTATAAGTCTACAATTTTTTTGTCATTGTGTGCACCCAAGCTAGGGTTCCTAGCCTTCCTTTGCTGATTGTCTTTTGGTTCTGTCAGCCTGTTGGCTTCAGTTTGTTGTTTTATACAGTTTATTTAATTCAAGTTTGCTCAAGTACAGTGCATTGTAGGTGCATAACTCTTGGGAGTTTGTGTCATCCTTTTTGCTTGTTCTTTATCTATGTGGTAAGCTTTTTATAGCATTAGGGTTTGCTCTTTGCTATTTCCCCCACCTCCTTTGCTTGGTTTGATTTTTGGCTTATGTTTCTGGTCAGCCTATGTCAGTGATATTTGTCTGAGTCTAGAAGCTTGTTAGTGTTGGTTTCCTTCTTGTTTTGTTGGTTAACTTCACCATGCGAAAATAGTTGACTTGTCTTTTATGCAAGCCTTCCTTCCAAGTAGGGTTTATGCTAACTTTAGTTCAGTCTAGAGTTTGTTTGGTGGTTGTATAGCAAAGTTCCTTTTGCTTTGTTCTTGTTATCTACATGCTTTTAGTCTGTAGGTAGTTTTTCTTTTGCATTTATAAAAGAAAATTAAAAAGAACCTATACTTGTTTGTGCTACTTGCCCCCCCACCTCCTTCTTTGGCTTGACCTTGTTGGACAAGGTACAGAGAAGCCTTTTTTTGTAGGTTTAGATTGATACTTGGGACTTCTTGACCTTTTTTTATGTCAGTCTTTTTGCTCAGTCTCTTCATTCCAAAGTTGTTGTCTTGTTTACTTTTGTAAGCCTTCTTTTCAAGAGAGGTTGATATCTAACTTTAGGGAAACCTAGGGTTTGTTTGTGGGGTGTAGAGTAGTTGTCTATTTGCTTTGCTTACAATACTTGCTTGCATTAGTTGATAGGCTGATTTTTTCTTTTGCATTTATAAAAGAGAAAGACAAAAACACATGTTTGCTTTATATGCATGTAGATTAGGTTTTTAGTCTAGATTGCATAGCATATCATTGTTTTTGAAAAAATATATATATAAAAGAATTTGTTCTTTTGTGGCTTTCAAGTTTCTATTTGAAAAATAAAGAGAATAGTTTTTTTCTTTTTGCATTTCATATCTCTTTGCTTAGTCATTTTGTTTCAACTTTGAGTCAAAACACCACATAAGTTTCATGCCATTTACCCTCTAACTAAAAACAACCCTTAAAATAAATGATATAATTTAAAAATTACTAGTAAGTTTTATTTTATAGGGTCATACACCAACTAGC
Source organism: Pseudotsuga menziesii (assembly GCA_001517045.1). Classification (NCBI taxonomy): domain Eukaryota; kingdom Viridiplantae; phylum Streptophyta; class Pinopsida; order Pinales; family Pinaceae; genus Pseudotsuga; species Pseudotsuga menziesii. Next base: position 185,123 of record LPNX010692339.1, read on the forward strand.
TCAGGCTAGACTTGTGGATTAGGGAGTTTCAACTCTCCACAAGTGTTTAAATTTTAGACGTAGTTGGCCAATCACTAGGTAAATCCTTTTCTACATTGATTGTATCTGGGAAGCTCCTCTCAAACGAGAGTTAAGCACGAGGCCGTGTGGAGGCTTGGACAGAGGAGATAACCCTCCGAATCCTTGTCAAAATGTAACTCAGGACTTTTACACATCTAGGGATTCTGTCCTAGACAGAGTTTCAGGCTCAGCTACCCTGCCCATGCGTATGGGTCCGGCTTGCTACTGTCCCCCCAAAATCTTGGTATAGCCAAGGTAGCCTTTAGTCTCTTGACGTCTAGGGTTCATATACAGGTACACCGAAAGGTTATTTCTGGTTGACCTTGGATGGGCTTGGAAGGTAACCCCGGTAGAAAGTGTGGGAGGGCAGTGGGTGATTCCTCCGCTTGTGCCTAAGAACATCTACAAGGACGCCAAGTAACTGTCTATCAGCTTTCTTCTAGAAATTATATCTTATACATGTTTGTCTGTTTGGATTTAGGAATTTTTAGTGAGTGTTGTGTGGTTTGTCTATACTTAGTGTGCCTTTAGTTGTGTGCTTTGTAATTTTGGTTGTCTATCAACCTCAAACTTTGTATCCTAGTTTGAAACTATGGATAACACCCCTTTGAACACCAACCAAGAGATCCCCATGCTGGGAACTCCTTGTACTATTCCTCTCACAGGGAATATAGGGCTACCGGTGTGGTTGTTTTCCACTCCAACTGTCCTGAATGCTCCTGATGCTTCTCAAGTAAGTTCCTTATATCAAGGGCATCAAAACACTGCTTCCCCTTCACCTGTAGTTGATTATCCTCCTCCTTCTACCTCATGCGGTGAAAGTATTGATACTAGTAACCGACAGTCTAAAAGGAGTAAAAGAAGGAGGAATAGGAAGAAGGCACATAAGCAAGGGGGCACCTGTTCAACCTCTGCAAGTCAAGTTGAACCTCACCACCCAGCCTCTACAATTCATGCTAGGGGCACCTATCCAACTTCTGTAGGTCATGTTGGATCTAAGCACTCAACCTCTGCAAGTCAAGTTGATCTTCACCATCCAGCATCTGTTGATCATGATGGTGGGATCCTTCCAACTTTTTCAGGTCATGTTGGATCCAATCACTCAGCCTTTGCAGTTCATGCTGAGGGCACCCGTTAAACCTCTGTTGTTCAAGTTGAACCTTCCCATCCAACCTCTATAAGTCAGGTTGGATCCATCCACCCAACCTATGTTGTTCATGTTGGGGGCACATACTCAACTGCTGAAAAGCATGTTGATCCTAACCATTCAACCTCTGTTGTTCATGTTGGTGGTGCCCATCCAACCTCTGTAGGCCATGTTGGATCCAGTCTCTCAGCCTCTATAAGTAATGTTGGGGATAGTCTCTCATCCTTTGTACTTCACGCTGAACACAATTCGTCAGCCACTGCGAGTCATGTTGACACTGTTGAAAAGACTACCCGTTCAAAACACAAGCCCAAGTTTCCTTGTAATCTTTGTGAGGGAGACCACCTTAATTATAAATTCCCTTCTATCGCGAAGGTGCGAAGAGTTTGTATTCATGGTCATCCCATTTTTGAACATTTTGAAGCTTTTCAACAACCAACCTCTCTTAGTCAGGTTGGACCCAGTCACCCAGCCTTTGTAGTTAATGCTGGGGGTAAACTCTTAGCCTCTGTAGGTCATGTTGAGAGCAAACAGTCAGCCACTGCTAGTCATGTTGACACCATTGAGAAAACTAGTCATTCAAAGTGCAAACTTAAGTTCCCTTGTAAGCTATGCGAGGGAGATCATCTTACTCACCTATGCCCTGCTATCCCAGAGGTGCGAAGAGTGTGGTCCAAGACTCAAGAATTTCCTTCTCCTGAACAACCTATAGTTTCTCAACAACCTACTCAACCTTTGGTTGATAAAGTGGTCGAACCAATCTCATATTTGGTCAATCCCACTCTTCTTTCGGAGAGTGATCCTGATGTGATTGAACCAATGTCATCTTTGGTAAATCCCACTCTCCCTTCATAGAGTGACTTTCATGAAGCAGTTCAATCGATCCCAGTATCGATCAATCCCACTCTTCCTTTGGAGAGTGAAGTGTCTGCTAGTCACATTTTCTTCACTGCCAGTTCAGAACTTATTGAACAAGGGGGCACTGAACTCGCTTCGGATCAACCCCCACCAAGCTCTCAGATTGCTTCCTTTGATTGGGATAGCCTAGTTGAGCCGCGCCTTTCTTCTAATGCACCTTTCTAGATAAAGGTCAAAGTTGAACCTTACACGATTGCTCATTGTATTGTTGATGAAGGAGCCTCAGTTAGTATTTTTTCTGCTCGTGCTTGGCGAGGCATGGGTTCTCCCAGCCTTGTGTCGAATGTTATTCAATTACTAGCGTTTGATAGAAGAACTTGTATAGCCTTGGGAATTCTTACTCAAACACCTGTTACTTTGGGTGGGAAGACCGTCTTAGTTGAATTCATGGTGATCGAAGACCCCTTGGACTTCAATATGCTCTTGGACGTGATTATGTCTATGCCATGCAAGCTGTGGTGTCAACATTCTTTCGTGTGATGTACTTTAATCATGGCGAAGAAATTGTCACTATTGATCAGTTGTATTTTCTTGATCCGTCTCCTGACCCAACTAGAGACCGGGTTTTTCCTTTAATGATTCCCAATGTTTCTATAGACACTACCCCGCCATAGGTGAACTATGTGGCCTATTGTCCTTTGCGTTCAATTGCTACTGAGAAGCAGCCTCTGTTTTCATGCTTACCTTCTCGGGACTTGGTCCCAACAGTTGATCGGGTGACTCATCCTATACAGACTGTAGAGCCTTCTCTCCACTTTGTCGATCCATTTGAAAGTTTAGATATGTGTCCTATCTAGGATGATCTCCTTCCTTCAGATGAAGTCTTCCTAGAGTCTTTGATACAGTCTGACCTTCTTTTGGATGTTGGTTCAGTTGTGACTAAGTCTAACCCTGATTTGCCTAGTAAGCCTGACCTTTCTTATTGTGTTGGTCTTATTGAGTCTTTTCACTCTTCCTTCGAAAAGCAAGTCAATGATCCTCATGAGTTTGATTTTTCTTATGAATTTTTCAACTCCTGTGATACCGAGTTTGTTCCTACAGACTCTATCTCCCTTGTTGATTTTTGCTCTCCTTCTGAGGTTGATCTTACTGATTACAAACTCTCAATCCTTGGTTCTATAGAATCATCTTCGGTCGATTCTTCCTTGACTTTCACCTTTTGTAGAAGATAGCAAAGTCACACATGTTTCTGCCAAAGTGACCCGTATCATAACTTTTCTATTGAATATGATCTTGATGTTGTTGTTTCTTGGAGATAGGATTTGTAGTTGGATTCACAACTGTTTATTGGCCTCACCTTTTTGTTCAAGCTGTAATTGCATTTGCATGTGCCCTGCTCGCACTTATGAGCCTGATGCTGGCTTCCATGCTTTTAACTCGTTGTATAAGCCCTCATCTTTGTTCTCATCATCACTAAGCCTTGTATCATTTTGCCTTTGCAACTTGATACCCTTTACCTTGAGGAGACGTTCCCTGAGTGTCCTTATCTTGCTCACTTTCCTTGCATTATGCATAGGTTTGTTCCTTGCGCTTGGAACTAGTTTTGCCTGTCTATGACACTTGTCTCCTCGCATTTAGAGCATTCTTTCTGCTCTCCTTCGAGCTCATTAAAAACAGTAAGGAGGCTACGAGTTGCATTTTCTGTACTTGTTAAAACTTCATGGGAAATATTTTGAGTTTCTTTAGGCCCAAATCTGACTCTTTAAAATAGACTTGACTGCCGAGTAAACTTTTCCATTCAGGCTCATTAAGAATATGTGAATGGGCATCCACATTGGTGGTAGGTTATCTCTTTCTCGGACCATGTGGAATAATACGAGAAAGGATCCCTCTCTTTTCTTTTGAATTGAGAAGAGTATTCTCAGGCATAGGTTTATCTCTTTTCTGGACCTAAGGGACTAAACTTACGGAAAAGGAACCCCTAGTATGAGCTTAGTTTTCTCTTTTTTGTGCTCTAGACCAAAACATGAAAAAGATTCCGAGGGTACTTTATGTCTTTGTCATGCTCGTTAAACCCTAAAGAACAAAGCGTCAATTTTATTGTTGTAAGCCCCATTTCTCATAATCAAATGGATCTTTCCGAGTGATCTTGCCTTCCTTCACACTCATAAAACTCAGGCTATATGCTGCTTTTGAAGGAGCGTTGGGTAGGTGGTAATTTAACCTTTTTCAGACCTTCCTGACTAAGTACAAAAAAGGTGCGCCTTTTCTTCTTCAGAAGTTAAGAGAGTTCTTCTTTGGTTTGTTTTATACTTTTTCGGCCTCAGGAGACTAAATTGTACGAAAAATCACCCCCCTGGAGTCTTCTTTGGAGTTTTCAAACTGTCTAAACTATGAAAACACCATCGAGCATGTACTAGTTCAGGCTCGTTAAATCCACGAATCAGTGACACTATCAAGCATTATTTTCCCATCTCTTCAAGCTTGTTAAAAAATGAAGAGGGAACCGAGTTGACTTTCCTGGACTTGTTAAAATTTAACAGGGAAGGTAAGGAAGAAGTTTTCTCTTGTTTTCAGTAATGGCAGCATGTCATCCTTGAACATAGCACTCTTTGTTTTTCAATATCCATGTTTTAGTGTCCACTTGTGTTCAGCTATCACTTTGAGTTTATTACTCCTCCTCTTGTCCGTTATACCCGGGGAATCTGATCATGTCTCCTACATGATAGATAAGTCTAGTTGTTCTATCTTATACGCTGCCTTGGGTCATATCTGTGTTATGCTCACTGTTCAAGGACTCTACTCAATGTCTGATCTCTAACCTAATTCCATCATTGTTATATCTGTTATCTATTTGTGTCTCCCTTATTTTTCCCAGTTCGTAGTCACTCTTGTGATCTGTTGGAGGATCTATTGCCTTCCTTATCACAGCATGGTCCCATTTCAGCACTTCCTGATGATGAATACCTAGAGTTTTGATGATGGTACCTTAGGATTCACTTTCATCATTGGTGAATTCGTTTTCTTTAGTTATTGATTATCATCTATTGATTGACAAACTGTTGAATCCTTTCCATGTTCGACTTCAGCTTTCCCTTATTCACATGGCTTGGATTGTACTGGTTCTTTGGGATCCTTTATGAAGACCTTAGTTCCTCACCTATGGACTAATTTGCGTAAGATTATGTTCTATTCCTATACACAGCTTCCAGATCTTTGAAGACTCATTATTGTATATTGTGGCTTCGATCCACCTTTGTAATATACATGGTGTTATATGATGTACTCCAATATTGTAAAGGAGCTAGTGTTCCAGTAAATTGAACATATCATCCTTAGATGTAACTTTGTATATGAAATTACTATGTATTTGTTTTAGGTACTCTCTCTACTCCATTGGATTTCTGAGTTCTCCAAAGATGTTGATTATAATGTATTTTGGCCATCGCTTCCCTCTTACCTCACACGTTAGGGGGCATCTATTATCCACCTGAATGGTATCTCTTCATCCAAGTGCCGACATCCCTCATGTTGGCACACAAAAGGACATCTATGGATTGAGGTTTTCCCAAAACACTATAGATGAGCTTCTTGTAAATGACATTCATTATCCATCCAGTGGTTTACTTTGCCTTTTTAGATATGTCAAGACATATCCACGACCCCATCCATATGTAACTCACAGATCATCCGTGAGTGTTGGTGTTTGCAAGTCGCGGATGGATGTATCCACGGGTTGCTCTTATGGAAAGTCACGGATCATACGCGAGTTGTCCTTCTTGATACCCGCGGGTGCCTATCTTTGACATTTAAAAATAAAACATGTGATTACTTGAGATTAGTTAAGCCATTTACCTTAATCTTCTTAACTGTCTCAACCTCCTCAACCCTCGAAACTGCCTTATTTTTTCCATATAAATACAGGCCTTGGGGAGGGTGTTTGATATATGGACTTGGAGAGCAAAGTTATGCTGGTGGATTTTATACAGAATTCTTTGGAGCAGTGAAACTCATAATCCTTTGGTTGCAGAGGAGTCCTTGTCTCAGGCGTTGGGTTGTAATCTGAACTCTTTCATTATTGATAATAAAGAGAATCCTTCTTCCATATGTGTCTCATGTATCTTGGTTTGATAAATGTTTATGTTTCTGCATTTTATATCTGATTTATCTAACCTGCGTATATATATATGAATCATCTTGTATCTGGAAGATTGACTCTTGACAGGTGGAAGAGGAGCAACCTTGAAGACTTTGGATGTGAAGCAGAGCGGAAGAGGACAAGTAAGGATCGACCTTCGTTAATCGAGTAAGTCTTTCTCATCCTCCTATTTCCTTTACTGCACTTTAGAAGTCAATTGTCTGCAACTTGATTGAGTATGTTGGTAACCTCAGACCTATGGTTATAAGGTGTATAATCCTGTACAACAAGGAGATATCTTGAAAATGCGAACAAAAAAAGTAGTTGTTTTCTTTCTTCCTCCAAAATTAATAAATATTATTTTATTATTTTAACTATTATTTTATTGTTTTCTTTAGGAGGCCCATTTTAGACCTCAAATTTTCTCTAATGATGAAAACAAAATTATTACCAAGACTTGTCTCAAGATAATCCACCTCAGAGCCAATAGTGTTTTCAACATAAGAAACAGTTCTAGGTTCTCTCAAGATGATCAAGTTATTACAATCTTGGGGAGTAATCAAATGTGAATTGTCTAGGTTTAGGTATCTTATTATTAGATATGTTTCCATTCCCTCCATAATATCATGGAAAATTTTGTACCTGCATGCTATCTACTAGGAAGTTGCAAGTAGTTTAGATCTGATGGTTAGAGAACATGACTAGAGTGAGGTCCTTGATCTACCCAATGACTAAATGGGACTTTTTATTGAATTTTAGAAATTTCTTGGCCTCACCTATGTAGGTAAGACCAAAACGTTCCATGATCATTTTCGACATAATGTTTTGGAAATATCCTTCGTCAATCAAGAAATAATGAGATATGTTTCCCATTATGTGCACGGGCATATATAATAGAGGATATTTAGGTTCATGACAAATCAATGTGGAAACATTGATTTGTTCATCTAGTTTGATAAGGAAAGATTTCAAAGAGTATGCTTCTCCAATAACTTGGGATAATAAGTTGGGGACATCAAGGTATTTATTTAAATTCTATTTGTGTTCATGTGCTCGTAAGACATGCATGAAACTTATAATGGCATTTAAGGATGCTAAATCATAGGCTACATAGTAGGATGGATAGTTAAGGGCTCTATAGGCCATAGTTTGAGTAAGATATGTAGGATCACAAGATTGGGCTGCAAGAATTGTAAGTTTTCCAAGAGATATAAATGAAACATGTATGATATTTTCCCCATCCCTACCACTACCAAGGTTACTGGAAACACGATTTTGTATCAACTTGGGTTGGAATTGGTTTTGGGTGGTTTGGCAGTGGGTAATGGTTGTGCAAAACTTACCATAAGAATATTCCTCTTCTATGACTACTACCATAGTAATATAATTCTTCCCCTTAGCCTTTTCTTTGGAAATTAAGAATGGATCATAGATAGTTGGATCATATGACTCATCAAAAAAAGTTGCACCAATGGAAGGATTCTTCAGTTTAGGATGTATTTGGATTTGTAAATAAGTGAAGGGGAGGATGCCATACTTTCTTGGGATAAATTGTGATCCTATACTCAATATATATTTTGCATGCCTTGCATCATTTGCAACATGATAATTCTATCAATTTTAAGGCTAGCATGTTCAAATGGAAACTCGATCTCAATGTTTTTCTTTTTGAACTCCAAACAAATATGAAAGGTTTAACTTAGGAAAGTGGCCCTTTTTTCTCAATAAAATCCTATAATCAAGTGGTACGTTATTATAGTAATAGATGAAGGTCACATGAGGGGTTGGGTGGATAACTTCAGGTATATTGCTGAATAACTTCATGAACCTAAGATTGAAGGATTTGATTGTTTCACCCTCTTTTTGAAGGATAAGGTATTGAAGTTTTGCATGTTTTTAGTCGTATTTTCCATGCTTCAAAAGGTAGTTTTGAACTAATAGATCAGTGGAAACCAAGGGGAGAAAATATTTTCAAGAAATTCAAAAGTGTATGTTGCAACCCTTCCTTCTAAGGAGTTGAAAGAAATCTGCATGCATGTATCATTATCATGATCCCCAATGTAATCACAAGTATTGGAAAATTATGCTTCCCAATTGTAGAGAGCTTAGGCAAATGGTCTTTGAATTTTCGTAGAGGATATATGGTTGGAGCAATGTTTAAAGGATATGGAAAGTTCCATGGAGTAGCATCGACATCAACCTCATATTGAATGATCGCTTATTTCTTAACCACTTTTTAGGGGTTATTTGAAACTAGGATGGGGTTGAACTGAGTAAACATATTATCAAGATAAATTGATCTAGAAGGAAAGGAACTAGGTCCCAGTCTCAAATTGTTGTATGAGGATGAAGATGTCTTTATTGAGGGTTTATCAATAGGATTATTGCTTTAAAATAAGAATGTGATTAAGGGTAAGATGAATTTTATTCAAAGTTAGTGATTAGTCATTTCCTCAACTTTTTTTCTAATGCAACTCTAAATTAAAGACATTGACCTTATATTCACCCAGATTTATGAGGTAAAATGGACATACACTAGGTGTTGGAAACTTAGATACATTCCCAATTATGGTTGTCAATTTATGTTCATGCAAGGGTAGTCATGGTAAACACTTGATAACACCCTCAAAAAACAAGGGTAAAGTGGGGATAATACTTGGTTGGAGCAATACAAGGATAACACCTAGCAGCTATACAAGTGGGAAAAGGTAAATAATACCCTAGTTGTCATAAGAACATAATAAACTTAGCTTTATGCTAAGTATTACATCTAAAACTAATCTAAATGTTGAAAATAAAGGAGAGAAATACAAATATCCATCTATTCTGACATTACGCATGAACTATGAATGTTGTAATGTGGTTTTAGAAGACTATATAAACTATAATATTGATTATTTAAATTTCATATAGAACTAATTTAAATGCTAAAAATAAAGATGAGAAATTTGATTGTGCGTCTAGTTGAGTATGTTAAATGCTATTGGCATTATGCATGCAGTATGAGTGTTGTTAATGTGGTTGTGATGGATGTACAAACCAATAGATCGATTCTTTAACAACCACCGTGCAAGATAACAATAGTAGAAAAAAATAGCATATATATAGTTTTTAAATTAAAACTAAAAATTAAACATGTCATGCTTAAATCAAGGAACAATTATTTAGCTATAAGAGATTGTACAAAACATAAAATTGTTGATAATACTATTCTCACAAGCACTAAAAGTAATAATAGATGCATTAAATTGAATAAAATGAACAATATTAAAATTTATTTAGATTCATCATTATAAGATTATGTATCGTCATGGACCAAAATCTCATGAAACTAGTACAACAAAGGAAAGCAACAGTTCGAGCAATCATCCTGACTTCTTGCAATCAATATATTTTTGAGACCATGCATTGCTTACACAAGTCTCATCCCATATTAGGTGTGGCCTTAGATAGTGAAGAGTTATATCCAACCCTTCACTCTAGTTTTCTTAAGGTTATCTTTAGGGGAATATACTAGCCCTCATTCTCACTATGGAATTGTGATGTGTATCCTATTTCAATTGACCACCAGCCCCCTCCCCAACCACTTTGCATGAGCTCTCATTCTTCCTTTATACTAACCCCAATGGGCATATGAATAGATTTAGGTGTCAATTGGGTTGTTGGTTGATTGTTTCCCTTTCCTTATGGGTTTGGTTCGGGCTTAGGGTAACCAAAAGGATAGGATGATTATATAAGAAATACATGGTCACCTATGGGCCACTCTACTAGTATGCATCTTGGGAAACATCATAAATCATCATGGAATGCGAGTAAAAAACATAAAAACCATTATCAAAGAGAAACCAAACATGATCAACTTTATCTTCAAATCAATATAGCGATTGTATTATATCATATTCATACCGTGTCACATATATAAATTAAGTTTGAAAGCTCCAACTGTAAACATAAAATATTATTAATATCAGTGTCTAGTCAATATGTGGTATTCAACATATTTTCAGTCAATAATGATGATATTATCCTCATTGATGACATATCATTCTATTTTGATTAGTGCCACCCTATTTAGGCCATTAGAAGACCCATTGGGCATGGTGATCTCATCCCATTTTGGGACTCCATTTTCGAATGGATGTACTTCTTTTATGATCTTGGGTTAACCCCAACATTTCCTTAATTTTTGCATGTATAGTGTAGAAGCATGGATTTTATTTCCTTGCTTTTTCAACCAGCATCATCAAACATTAGTTGTTCTCACACACGCAATCTCCTTTATGATAGCATTCCATGTAATCTCTAGCAATACATTGTTGAACAACAAATAAGCAAGAAGTCATCAATGAAATGGTAATCTTAAAACACTAGTGACAGATTCCATAGTACTCAAATTGGCCCTCATTTAATATTCAAATGGGGCTTGGGATCTCAGCGTCATATGATAAGGGTTTACTTATGATATATACTTTGTTAACCACAACATGAGGTTTACTGATTCTTCTAGCATATAGGAAATGAAAATGCATGTAAATAGTGATATTTGTCCCTATCACAATCAACAATTCAAATTTATTCAGGCCAAATTCTACCGTGACGATTATTTAGACATAAATAGCATTTCAGGGATTGATACAATGGTCTATTTTTATTGATACATGTTACATTCAGATATGATAACTAATGCACAATGCACAACCCCTAAGGAAACATTTACATAGCTATTGTAAGCATAAGATTAGGGCTGCAAACACCCAAGTCTTTGCGTCAATCCCTTTTTTTGATCCATATTATATGAGGGAGAAATACAAGAAAACACATAGTAGATTTATTTCTTAATGAAATATTCCAATGAAAAACCTAGAAAGAGTTTTATTAACAACTTTGAATGCATAAAACAACAATGATAAGAGACAAATAGTGTGATTTACCTCCTTGGACATTTGTTGGGAGCTAGATCCTTCCTTGGGGACTTTAGTCATCTTTACTCTATCAATAAATCAATTACAATCTATGCGTGTATTGTTTCTCTAAGTTAAATCAATGCCCAATCTTGTTAGAGAGTGGTTTGGTTTGTGTGCAGTGCCAAGGAATTTCAAGATCAAATCCACAGCCTTATATGGACCCACACACATTTAGATAGACCCTAATGTAACTCAAATCAACCTCAAAAACCCATAGGTTACCCTCAACTCACTCAGTAATCTTCGTAAGTGGTAAGTCCAAATTGCATGAGAGAAAGTATTCCTTGGCTTGGGTTGATTTGGTGTATAAAGCCTTAATAAAAGTCTCAAATTACTCAACCCCAATGCTTAGGTTTGCTTGAAGAAAAACATTTCCTTTTGCACAGTATTTTCATGCACAGAAACACCCATTCATTGTATATGAAAATAGAATAAATAATAAGACTAATAGGTTGCCTTTGTCATTATAATTACAACCACTCAAAAATGACATAGGAAGGTGTGTTGCATAGTGTCCAAGGCAAGGGCATGGTTATCTTGTAAGAAAATATTTCGAATTTACACCATTAGGAGCACTATCTATTTTCTAGCGTTGGGATCTAAAGCAACCTTGCCAATTCGAATTAGCATGATATTGTTTTTAAATCCTATGCCAAATATAGAATGAATGAAAACATACTAAGCAATAAGACATATGTTCACAGTATCTTTCTGATATAACGTTCAGATTGCTTGCTATTTTGAAAACTACATAGAAAGTAGGAGGCCGGCGACTGCCTAGCTTCATCATGAACTTGTATTCATCTTAACTCCGACAAATTTTTCCAGAAGTTTATAAAGTGTGAAATATTTTTAAAATATGAAATTATTTGGATTTTTTTAAATGAATGAAGGATGCTTGGAAGAACCTCAGGATTTAAAGACGTCATCGTGATGAAGAAATTGCCATGATTTGTTATTGTTAAAACTAGAATTGTAGATATCATTTCATTTATGACAACCAATCCGTTGATTCTTTTACATGTCGGGTTCTATGGTGTAGTGGTTAGCACTCTGGACTTTGAATCCAGTGACATGGGTTCGAATCCCGGTAGGACTTGCTTTTCTATCACTTCTAAAGTTCTAAATTGTTTGATATACTTTTGTCGAAATTCGGTCTAAAAATTTATAGATACTTTATTAACGTTTGGCACACTTCTGTCGATCTAAAAATCTATAGATAATTAATTCCTTAATTAGTTTTAGTTGTAAATTGATTGACATACTCTTGGAGAAATTGGATATAAAGTTGTAAATTGTTTGACATACTTTTGTCAAAATTTGATCTAAAAATCTATAAATACTTGATTAACGTTTGACATACTTTTGTCGAAATTTGATCTAAAAATATATAAATACTTAATTAACATTTGACATACTTTTGTCGAAATTCGATCTAAAAATCTATAAAATTGGATGTAAAGTTGTAAATTGTTTGACATACTTTTGTCAAAATTTGATCTAAAAATCTATAGATACTTGATTAACGTTTGACATACTTTTGTCGAAATTTGATCTAAAAATCTATAGATACTTAATTAACATTTGACATACTTTTGTCGAAATTCGATCTAAAAATCTATATATAATTAATTACTTAATTAATTTTAGGTGTAAGGAGAAATTGGATCTAAAAATTTATAGAGAATTAATTAGTTTAAAAATCGTTTTCCAATCATTTAGAGAATTAATTAGGTTAGAAAAGGTGTTCCAATAATTTAGAGAATTAATTAGATTAGACTCATTTAAAGAATTAAGTAGGTTAGAAGTGGTGTTTCAATAATTTAGAGAATTAATTAAGTAATTAATTAGGTTCTAAATTGTCTTTCAATAATTTAATAAATAGGTTAGAAGGAATTTTAATTTTTATATTTATTTTAATTATTAAATTTGTATATGTATAAAATTTATCACCATTAAAGTTGTAAATTAATTTAATTAATTGACATAAATTTGTATGTATAAAGGAACTTTAATTTTTAAATTTATTTTAATTATTAAATTTATATATGTATAAAATTAATTTAATTATTTCATTACTTTTGCATGTATAAAGGTTAGAAGTGGTGTTCCAATAATTTAATAAACATGTTAGAAGGAATTTTAATTTTTAAAATTATTTTAATTATTAAATTTATATATGTATAAAATTTATCACCTTCAAAGTTGTAAATTAATTTAATTAATTGACATAAATTTGTATGTATAAAAGAATTTTATTTTTTAAATTTATTTTAATTATTAAATTTGTATATGTATAAAATTAATTTAATTAATTGATCACTTTCTAGATATCATTATTATTAAAACTAGAATTGTAGATATCATTCCATTCATGAAAACCAATCCGTTGATTCTTTTCCATGTTGGGTTCTATGGTGTAGTGGTTAGCACTCTGGACTTTGAATCCAGCGACTTGGGTTCGAATCCCGGTAGGACTTGCTCTTGCTTTTCTATCACTTCTACAGTTCTAAATTGCTTTTCTATCACTTCTAAATTGTTTGACATATTTTTCTCGAAATTCGATCTATAGATACTTTATTAATTGTTTGACATACTTTTCTCGAAATTTTATTAATTGTTTGACATACTTTTCTTGAAATTCGATCTATAGATACTTTATTAACGTTTGACATACTACTGTCGAAGTTCATATTTCTGTCGAAATTCGATCTGAAAATCTATAGATAATTAATTCCTTAATTAGTTTTAGTTGTAAATTGATTGACATACTCTTGGAGAAATTGGATCTAAAGTTGTAAATTGTTTGACATACTTTTGTCAAAATTTGATCTAAAAATCTATAGATACTTGATTAACGTTTGACATACTTTTGTCGAAATTTGATCTAAATATCTATAGATACTTAATTAACATTTGACATACTTTTGTCGAAATTCGATCTAAAAATCTATATATAATTAATTACTTAATTAGTTTTAGGTGTAAATTGATGGACATACTCTTGGAGAAATTGGATCTAAAAATTTATAGAGAATTAATTAGTTTAGAAATCGTTTTCCAATAATTTAGAGAATTAATTAGGTTAGAAGAGGTGTTCCAATAATTTAGAGAATTAATTAGATTAGGCTCATTTAAAGAATTAATTAGGTTAGAAGTGGTGTTTCAATAATTTAGAGAATTAATTAAGTAATTAATTAGGTTCTAAATAATTAAGTAATTAATTAGGTTCTAAATGGTGTTTCAATAATTTAATAAATAGGTTAGAAGGAATTTTAATTTTTAAATTTATTTTAATTATTAAATTTGTATATGTATAAAATTTATCGCCATTAAAGTTGTAAATTAATTTAATTAATTGACATAAATTTGTATGTATAAAGGAATTTTAATTTTTAAATTTATTTTAATTATTAAATTTATATATGTATAAAATTAATTTAATTAATTCATTACTTTTGCATGTATAAAGGTTACAAGTGGTGTTGAAATAATTTAATAAATAGGTTAGAAGGAATTTTAATTTTTAAAATTATTTTAATTATTAAATTTATATATTTATAAAATTTATCACCTTTAAAGTTGTAAATTAATTTAATTAATTGACATAAATTTGTATGTATAAAAAGAATTTTATTTTTTAAATTTATTTTAATTATTAAATTTGTATATGTATAAAATTAATTTAATTAATTGATCACTTTGTATGTATAAAGGAATTCAAAATTTTTATTTTTTTATTATTATTAAATTTGTATGTATAAAGAAATTTTAATTTTGAGATTTATTTTAATTATTAATTTATAAATATATAATTAATTATCCAAAGTTGTGAATTAATATAATTATTTAACTACTTTTAAATTAATTTAATTATTGATCTACTTTGGTATGTATAATTATAATTGAATACTTTTAACTAAGTATAAAGAAATTATAATTTTTAGATTTATTTAAATTATTAAATTTGTATATGAATAAAAAAATAATGAGATTTAGTTTATTTATTAAATTTTAAATATATAATTAATTTTTTAAAGTTGTAAATTAATTTTATTTATTTATAAGATAGATATCTATGGAAATTTTATTTATGATAATATAAATCTAGAGAAAGTGACATCTTATAAGTATCTTGGAATTGATATTCATCACAAGCTCAATTGACACTATAGCATTGAGAAAAGGATTAATTGAGGGTGGAAGACTTATTTTGGCCTTGAAAATAACTGTAAATCAACTAACTTGGTCATGTTGAATAAAATGGAGTTCATCTTTGAAACTCTTGTCATCCCTATTATCTTGTATGGTTGTGAAGTATGGGGGTGCAACATTTTTAGAGAATCTTCGAGAAAGATTGAGAAAATCCATATGCGGATTATAAGTTATTACCTCAAAATTAAAAATAATACGCCTTATCATATTCTCCTCATAAAAGTGTGAATTTTCCCCCATCGACAACATGGCTATGACTAGGTACATGATGTACAACCATAAGATAAATAACATGGGAAACAAGAGACTTCCTAAAATTGCTTTAAACTCAAATCAAAACATGGTCAAAACCAACTACACCTCAAGCGACGCTGGTGTGTGGATACCATGAATTGGTTAAACCATTGGGGCATTGATGAAAGTGACATTTTGTGGAACATTGAAAGTACCAAAAATATTATTACTTCTAAGTTTAAAGAGAAATTGGGGTGTAAGAAAAATTTATCGATTAAGATAAAATTAAGATACCATAAGGAGGTCATTAATCCTAATTTGGAAGATTAGAAGCATCTCTCAGTAGTAACTACCTCACGAAAGAAAATTAATATAGCTAATATTATAACGGACTCTCACGAACTCCATAGCGAAACAAGGCTTGTTCTATTCCTAAAACTCCATGGGCAGAAAGGGTTTTCCATCTGTGTCAGTTTATGAGTGTTGAGGATGAAAGTTAATTTCTCTTAGAGTGCCCTACTTACACCCACAATAGATCTGTGTTTCATAGTATTTTCTACAATACAAACCTTTATAACCTCCTAACTTGCCAAAACTATAGTGATCTTGGAAATCTTCTTGGCAAGCTTTTAAGCACAAGAACAAGATTTTAAAATAAGCCAAGTATTATCCTTCTTAAGATCCAATAAACCAAAGCCGGTATTAGTGGACGTCAATAATCCTCATCATCATCAATTTATTTTAATTAATATATTTGTATATGTATAAAGAAAATTTAATTTTAAGATCTAGTTTATTTATTAAATCTGTAAATATATAATTAATTCTCTAAAGTTTTAAATTTATTTAATTAATTAATTACTTTTAAGTTAATTTAATTAATTGACTGCCTTTGTATGTATATTTGACTACTTGTAATGGTATTTATAAAATAATTTCTAAAGTCATTTCTTCTAAGATTAAAAGAGTACTAAATGAGTATATTCATCAAGACATTTTGGTTTTATAACATTCATAAATATTCATGAAGCTATTGAGGTTGCACAAGAAGGTTTGGATTCTATGAAATGCAAGAGGATGAAATATGTTGTGATAAAAAATGACTTATCTAAGGCATATGATAGATTGACTTGGGTTTTCTTAAGGATTGCACTTTCTCAAATGGCTTTTGTTGTTCCTTTTATTTCCTGGATTATGGGATGCTTGGTCGTGTATCCTTCCCTATCCTTATCAATGGGGCAACGTATGATTTCTTTCATTCAAGCATATGTATTAGGAAAGGTTTCCCTCTCGCTCCTCCCTTATTTTTAATCATTATTGCATTGCTGGGTAGGGCAATTTTGGAGGCCAAAAATATGGGTCTGTTTACTGGTATAACTTTTGGTGGCAACATATGTCTTTCTCATATATTATTTGTAGATGGAGTTATGATCTTTTCAGATGGATCTCTAAATGTCTTGAAGAAAATACCAAAAAATTTAGATTGGTTTTTCCTGGAAACAGGAATGCTGATTAATACAAGGAAATATTCTCTCTTATATTCCAACATTGAGAATATCAACCTTAATGAAATCAGGGATTTATTAGTCTTTCTCTTTGTCTCCAATTGATGATGGTATTAAGTATCTAGGTTCCAGGTTAAAGCCAAACTCTTATACAATGAAGGATTGGGATTTGATCATTATTAAGTGTGAAGCTTGCATATATAATTGGATGCATAGATGGTTATCTAAAGGAGGCAAAATGATTTGGTAAAGTCTGTATTGGAAGCTATTTCTGTATATTGGATGTACTTTTGGATTCCTGTAGGTGTTATTGAGAAAATTAGGAAAACATACTTTAAGTTTTTTTGGTCTAGTTTCTCTAATTAAAAAATCATGGCTTGGCTAAAATGGCATTCTCTAGCTTTACCTAAAAAACATGGTGGTAGGGGGTTTAAGATACCAGCTTTATTTTCCAATGCTCTTGCTGCAAAAAGTGTTTGGAAGTTGATTGCAAGTGATGGTTTATGGGTAAGAATTGTAACCATAAAATACATATATCCATTATCAGCTCTTGATTGGATCAGGAAGGAGAATAAAAATAGGAGTACCATATCATTATGTTGGTAATCTATTATTTATGATTTTCATATCATCAGTTCTAGTCATACTTGCAAGGTTGGAAATGGAACCTATGTTTGTCTGGCAGAAGAACCATGGATTGGATGTAGTCATGGGAATATTTTTTGTTACATATACTCTTGTATCTCAAAGAAAATGGTCTTCTTAATCTACAAAGTATTGGAGATCATAGTATGTCATCGACTAGAGGGAAGGGATGGAGATCAACACTATCTATGGGATTTACTGGAAATGATTGATCTATGTGCAATGAGTATTTAGGAAACTTAAACAAGTGAAATATTAGGATTCAATGTCGTCAATATTCTTTGCTATCGATGCATTCTACTTTGGGTTCATATACTCCAAAATCTAGTTATCAATATTTAATACATGATAAGGTGAGTTGTGAGAAGGTCTAGTGTAATTGAAAATTCTCAATCAATGAGGAAAAAGATTGTTCCCCTAGTCTACATGGAGGAAATCTAGAACAAAAAGTCACAACGATGCATCATTTCCCTAGATCATGGAACTACTTGATTGTGAATCTTTCTTACCTTAATGATGAAGGTGATATTTTCCTTCTCATTCTCTTGCGATCAACTGTACCTAAAAATAATATGAAGAGAAAGATACAATAGTGAAAGAAACAATACAATTCAATTATCTATACTAATGATCAAGGATAAAAGTAATGAACAATCAATAATAATAAAAAAATCATTCATGCGAAAGGGGAATATGTTTGTATTAACAATATAAGAGAAGAAAACTACAACAAAAACCTTGACGTTGAATCTTTGTTCTCACAATTCCTTTGACATCACTTTCACACACACTCTATGAGCTCTAGAGATCTCACTCACAGCCACACTCTGTTCCTCCTATACAAGCAGTGATTCCAGTAGCATAAAGGTTATCTCTTGGGTCTCTTACCTCCCCTATCCATGAAAGGAAGTTTGTACATAAGATATGACAAAGGAATCCCAAAGGGATTGAGCTATTTTCATGGGAAGGTGAGGAATGATCCATAGAGGCTAGGGGTACGAATTCCACCTATTCCAAGCAGTTGGGATAAGCCTCCATGAGGAATTTTCTCTAGAAAGTTTTCAAAGTATTATGTTTTTACCTTTTTGACAGTGCTGACACTCCTTGTATATGGGAAATATTCGTCGACACTCTTTTCCTTGAGGAAACAAGTGTCACCGATGCACACTATTAGGGACAAAGAGGCTCTAGGATAGTATGACTCCCTATGTCAGGAAGAAGAGTGCGTCATACATCTTAGAGTTGAGAAAAAGTTCCCTCAAAATATGGTTTGGATAAATCACTTCATGGGATTGAGCATAGAGAAAATTTTAGGTGTAACAGAATGCCCCCCAAAGTATGAAGCTAGAAGTATATGACAGGTGAAATGCTTTGATAAATATGATACAAAATCAGAGGAAAAAGAGTGGCGAGTGAAGACTTGAAATAATACTAGTTACAGACTATTTGACTCAAATCATGGTTTCTGACCAATACACTTCAGATCCATGTACATTGATCATGGCATGGCTACCAACAACACAATGTAGATCCATGATCAACAAGACTCAAATCGAGACATAGATACAGAATATGCAATGTAGATCTATGTCATCGTAACCTAAACCTGAGAAAATCCACCAGACATACAATGTGGATCCATGAAATGACTCAAGAAATAATCCATCACAACTTGAGGATAGGAACATATTCAAGCAAATACCTAACCATTCAGGATCTCCATTCCAATTCCAAATAGTACGATTATATCCATGAGAATAGATATCATGACATTTAACATGGTAGAAACCACTTAATTGTTAGAATAATCAACCCATAGTTACCTACCTTAGACATTAATTTAATCATTTTTGTCTTATTACCTATTTTCCTCGATTCCTCTCTATGCTAGTTGCCTTCTACATGTCCTAGAAGTCAACACATGCTAAAACTGAGTCATGGAGTGCTTGGGAAACATCCTAGAAACCCATTTTAGCATGTCTTCTTTATTCTGGATTCTCCAAAGCACATATCTACTTTTTTTGTAAAGCTGACTTGTTTTATTTCTGATTTAAGGCAAAGGAAAAGTTAGACTAGTTATAACTTCCTTGGTTTTTCCCACATCATCCTCCATCCTTTTCTCAAAATAAAAGCATGTTTTAGTTTTCATTCCATCCCTCTTTAGCTTTCCCACTTGACTTATCCAATTCGGGAGAATCTACCTAGATTCGGAAACTGCTTTATGCACCTATGGGGGATTTGACTAGTTTTGGTAAGCCTACTTTTTGACTATTTCGAATGGCATATTTATGCATTCGAATATATCATCTAATTATATATTACAACAGCCTATTACTTCATAAGTTTGGATATTTTACACTTACTCAATACAGATTATTTTTATGCTCCAATTTTAGTCTCCTTTGGTGTTAGTTTTGCATGTTTGATTAGCAATTTTTTGAGTGTAATTGTTCTATCTCTTGGGTTCAATTTCCACATGGTATCAGAGCCTTTGTAGATAAATTTCTATCCTTCCATATTTCTATTGCAGGTTCTATATCTTGGCTGGGAGCATATTCTACTGACTGAAGGGCACAATTTCTGAGCTATGGACCAATCTTAGAAGATCATCCTGAATCCATTCAATTTATTTGAGTGGAAAGCTAAGATGGAGATATTTTTTAGAGTGAAAGGTCTCTACAGGGTGACTATGGCAACTGAGGAAAATCCCAATGTAGCTGCAGAGAAAATCAAATGGCACAACAAGAGGGATGAGGCCTATGGTCTTTTGTGTCTGAGCATTTCAAGAGACCTCCTCTTCCATCTTGATGGATTGAAATAACCTAATGAAGTGTGGGAGAAGCTTGTAGATATTTTTGGAAATTAAAATGAGATGAGAGGACATCAAATCGAGAATGAGATAATCTCCTTGAGTCCCAGTGGCTTCGAATCATTGCAACTCTACTTTTCCAAGTTTAAGGCCCTTATTTTGTAGTTGAAATTGTGTGGGATAGTAAAGAAGGAAGAGCAACTAGTTTTGGCCATAATCTCTAAGATTGGCCCTGACTATTCAGTGTTTGTTTCGACCTTCCATGCCACCAAGTTGATAGCTTGAGCCTAGAATATTCCTAATCTTGCAGAGTTCATGGAATCCCTCACACAAGAACAAGATAAGTTGGTGATGATGGGCACCATCAAACCTTCCAAAGACCAAGCTTTGGTTGTTGGAGATTCAAGGGTGGATTCAAAAAGTAAGAAAAAAGCTAAAAATCCACATGAGCAAAATAGAGACAAGTCTAAGTCTTAAGAGGAGCCCCAAGGTTCCAAGAAGAACTCCTAGAAGAAGAAGAACAAAGGAGAAATGATCAAGTGTGCATACTGCAGTAAGGGCTATCATCCTAAGAGATCTTGTATGAAGAATCAAATTGACATGTTGACCCAACTCCTAGAGAATAATAATATCTCCCTTCCTGATTGCTCAAAGAAGAGGGAAGGAGGATCAAATTCAGAGGATAGAGAGAGAGTACATGCATTGGTTGCTGGCACATCAAGCTCACCTAGCTTCATCATAGACTCTGGAGCTTCTAGACATATGGTTTTGACAAAAGAGGCATTCTCCTCTCTTGAAATGTTGAAATTTCCACCAATAGTTTTGGGAGATGACTCTCTCACTGACATTTTGGGGAAGGGAAGGATTGATCTTGACCATAGTAAGTTGAAGGATTGATTGTTGGTATGTTCCAGGTCTTGCCTCTAATCTCTTGTCAATGTATCATATGACTCACACTAGGTCTCCAAAGAAGGTCATATTCTCCCCTGATGATGTTGAAATCAACAATATTTCGAATGGTAAAGTCATAGCAAAAGGTGTTGTTGATCACACTTCGAAGGTATACATGTTTTCCCATTTTATACCCTACTCAAACCCCTCTACTCTTCTGATTCATGCTAATGAGGCAAGCAAGATTTGGCATGAAAGATTTGGACATATTAACTAAAATTATCTTTTTTATTTGAGTGAAAAATATATGGCCATAGGGTTACCAAAGATGAAGTTTTCTAAGGGAGTCTGTCAAGGTTGTATCTTAAAACATCCAGAGCACAAGTATGAGAGAGCTAGTCATGAGAGAACCTCTGCACCTCTTGAGTTGATCCATAGTGACATTCCTGGTCCATTTCATCATATGTCCATGAGTCAATCCAAATATTCACTCACCTTCATAGATGAATTTTTCAGGTATTGTTGGGTTCACTTCCTAAAGCATAAGTCTAAAGTTTTTTACCTGTTCAAAGTATTTAAAGCCTTGGTTGAAAACCAGTCTGGGAGGAAACTCAAGACCCTGAGATCTAAAAATGGTGGTGAGTATGTCGATTATGAGTTCATTCAGTATTGTAAATATGAAGGTATTCAGATGCAACATTTGATCCCTTACACACCACAACAAAATGGTGTTGCTGAGAGAAAGAACATGTCACTAAAGGAGATGGAAACCTCCATGATGGAGGCTAAGACTTTTCCACCAAATTTTTGGGACGAGGCTATAAACTATGCATCCTACATCTAGAATAGGGTGCCTCATAAGTATATTTATGGTATTAATCCTTTCGAATCTTGGAGTGGGCACAAGCCAGATGTGACCCATTTCAGGATTTTTGGCTCAAAGGCTTGGGCTAGAATTCCAACAGAAAAGAGGAAGGATTTGCAGGACCAAAGCCAAGACTTCCTATTTGTTGGGTAATTTGAATATTCAAAATGGTACAAGCTAATCAACTTGAACACTAACAAATATTTCATTGAAATAATTGTTCAGTTCCAAGAAGAGCTTTTAGTAGCAGTTGAAGTTGGAGAATATTCTTCATGACTAGATCCATTGATTGTAAGTGAAGAGACTAATGAGTTTGCTGATTTTGATATGCTTGATAATGATTATTTGATTGCAGATCCTAACAGTCCTATAAGACGAAAATGGGTAGAAAATACCATTCATGCAGCTAGGGAACTAGCTGGAAATCCTAATGACACTAGGAGGACTAGTTCTCAATTTGAGAGTGCACTTCGTGTGAAAGATACTTTATTTGCTGAGAAGTGCTATCTGATGGTTGAATTAGATACATATACATATGAATATGTAGCACATGATCCAATATGGAAAACAACCATGAAATAAGAATCCATCTCGCTCCAGAAGAACAACACTTGGGAATTGGTTGATCTTCCCCCAAGGAGGAAGCTAGTTCAATGTAAGTGGGTTTTCAAGACTAAGTTTGATGCTGATGTTTCACCTTTGAAATATAAGGAAATATTGGTAGCCAAGGGATACTCACAAGTACATGGTATTGACTACAATGAAACCTTTGCACTAGTGGAAAAGATGGACTCAATAAGGCTAGCTTTAGCCATTGCAGCTTCGAAGCAGTGGGAGGCACATCACATCGATGTGAAGTGTGATTTCCTAAATGGAAATATCAATAAATATATTTACATGCGGAAACCTAAAGGGTTTGTTTCTAATCCATATTTAGTGTGTAGGTTAAAGAAATCATTGTATGGGCTCAAGCAAGCCCCCAGGGCTTGGTATGCTAAGATTGATGGCTTTTTTGTATCACTGAATTTTTTTCAATGCAAGTATGATCCTAATGTCTATTTGAAGCTGATTCATGGTTATTTGATGATTATTTTCTTGTATGTGGATGACCTTCTAATTACAGGAAGTTCAAATAAAGATATTTCCTCCTTTAAGGATGCAATGAACCATGCATTTTCTATGACAAATTTGGGATTGTTGAGCCAATTCTTGCGTCTCGACATTGCTCAATACCAACATGGAATAAAAGTACATTAATCCAAGTATGCCTTCAATTTTCTGAACAAGTTCAACATGAAATATTGCAAGCCAAGCAAGACTCCCTTCCTTTCAGGAGTTAAGCTTAAAGAAGCGGGTTCTTCTCCTATGGTAAATAATACACTGTATAGATAGTTGATTGGGTGTTTTCTTTATCTTACACACACTCAAACTGATATATATTATGTAGTTAGTGTGGCTTCGAGATACATGGATCATCCTCATCAGATCCACTGGAGAGCAGCCAAAAGGATCCTAAACTTTGTTCAAGGAACAAGGACTCATGGGATATTATACAAAGAAAAATATGATCTTGATTTGATTGGGTAGGTGATAACACATATGGAAACTCTACATCAAGATACG
Source organism: Pseudotsuga menziesii (assembly GCA_001517045.1). NCBI lineage: Eukaryota > Viridiplantae > Streptophyta > Pinopsida > Pinales > Pinaceae > Pseudotsuga > Pseudotsuga menziesii. Next base: position 209,077 of record LPNX010692339.1, read on the forward strand.
TGTTCATGCTTGCAGAAGGACCAATCAGATGGTCAAGCATGAAGTAGAGTGCCATAGAACTCTCATCTACAGAAGCAGAATATAGAGGAGTTGTAAATGCAACAAATCAATGTTTGTGGTTGCAAGGAATACTTGGAGAATATGGCTTCGAATCAGAGTTTTCAGCTATTATCTACTGTGATAATAATAGCACCATTCGAGTCTACAGTGATCCATTTCAGAGACAGCGGACCAAGCACATTGAGTTCCATATGCACTACATCAGACAGCTTGTGCATGATGGTACCATTCATCTACTCTTATGTACATCTTCAGAACAAGTAGCAGACATCTTCACCAAAGTTTTTTGTGAGAAGACATTCAGAAATCTCAAATCATTGCTGGGGATTACTGATCATGTTGTGAAGCATGATTGATGACAAGATTTCTAATTTGTTTTTTCCTATCCATGTTTAAGGGAGGATTTTCCCACTGGGTTTTTGCCTCTTTCCTTGGTTGTATGGACAAGGAGTATGTAAAGGGTGACTAAGCCTTGTTTCTAGGCCCTATAGTTTTCTAATATTTACTCATAAATTCAGGCTTAAGGGGGGGTGTTATAATAATAAACCCATAGTTACCTACCTTAGACATTAATTTAATCATTTTTGTCTTATTACCCATTTTCCTAGATTCCACTCTATGCTAGTTGCCTTCTACATGTCCCAGAATTCAACACATGCTAAAAATGAGTCATGGAGTGCTTGAGAAACATCTCGAAAACCCATTTTAGCATCTATTATTTATTCCTGATTCTCCAAAGTGCATATCTGCTTTTTATGTAAAGCTGACTTGTTTTATTTTTGAGTTAAGGAAAAGGAAAAGCTAGACTAGTTGTAAATGCATTGTTTTTGCCCACATCATCCTCCCTCTTTCCATCCCTCTTTATATTTCCCACTTGACTTAGCCAATTTGTGAGCATCTACCTAGATTTGGAAACTACTTTATGCACCTATGGGGGATTTGACTAGTTTTGGTAAGCCTGCTTTTTTATTATTTCGAATGGAATATTTATGCATTTGAATATCTCATGTAATTATATATTACATCATCCTATTAGTTCATAAGGTTTGCTATTGTACACTTACTCAATACAGATTAGTGTTATGCTCCAATTTCAGTCTCCTTTGGTGTTAATTTTGCATGTTTGATTAGCAATTTTGTGAGTGTAATTGTTCAATATCTTGGGTTCAATTTCCACATTAATTACCATTCATTGATGTATACCATTAACAAGTGTGATGGAAATCACCATTAATTTCAATGATTCCCAAGGTACCCCAATACATTCATCCACATGTGAATAGATAAATTGAAGTTGAATAATTGGTGGAATGTTCCAACCAGAGGCCAATGATGAAACCCTACTGTAAAAATAAAGGAAGCATGCCATTGATGCATTCATGCTTCAAGGCACTTGACTGGTTTCTAAGACTAACTCCCAGAGGATGTGCTGGTGTCAACGAGAATATACTCGTTAAAGGGGGACCATTATGTTTCCCCCATCATCAACACATAACTTGGAAAAAAAGTGATTTTGAAGTGATCATGATAATGGAATAACCATAGGACTTACTCAAATATGACCAAATCAAAGGAAGGTAAAGTAACTTCAGAGGTAGACTGTATTAAAGACTCCCTTTGAACATCGAATGGAATGATAAGTGACTTGGATTCTTTGACTTGATTGAGGAAGAGATCAAGGTTAATGCAAACAATGGACGATGCATTATTTGAATTGACTCAAAATATTTAAATGAATCATGAAAGTGGATTGACTTGATGACAATATGAATACCCAACTGTTTGTATAAAAATGTTGACAAGATTCCTATTTAAAGGTGGACTATGAGCTTCCATTAATACAAATGAAATATATTCCTCATTCACTTAATTTACCCATCATAATGGATGAGTACCTATTTTATTTTTAACGAGCTTAAAAAGGGTAAGAAACTCTTGATATATCCATCAAGTGATGAGTTCATCCTCATACTTTTTATGAACCTAAGAAAGGAGCGGTTCATTCACAGAATATGGTCCTTTAGTGCTAAATTTTACAAGTCTGAAGAAGGTAAACTTAGTCCTTGTTTCATATTTAGAGAGTCTGAATGACTAAGAAGACTCCAAAGTGTACTTTTTCATAAATTTAGTCCCCGAGGTCCGAAAAGTATAAATTGATATATAGGAGAAATCTTCTAGTCATAATGAACTAGAGTATACCTTTTTCGTAAATGAGTCTAAATGTTCCAAAAAAGGGGTAAACTGTCACTAGATAGACAACCTTTCAAATACTTTTACAAGAGTGAAATAATCAAGTTTTCTTGGCGATCATTTTGTGTTTAAGGAGCCTAAAAGAGCTTAAAGATTAGTCCATGGGGTTTCCTTTTTCGTATCCATTTTAACAAGACCGAACGTAAAAGAATACTCGATACATTTTCCTTGGTTTTTAACGAGCACGATTATGGTATAAAAAACACTCGAAACATTTTTCATGTTTGAATCGAGAGCACCAAAAAGAAATAAAATAATCTCAAAACCACTTTTCATTTTTTAACCAGACCACAAAAAATTAAAAGTAAGCTCAACAACATCTTATTGTTTTTAACAAGCTCGAAGATCAGTTGAAAGTATGCTCATGTATCTACTTTATTTTGTAACGAGTTTGAAACAAAACAAGAACTATGCTCAATATTTTGTTTCATGGTTTAGCGAACTTGAAACAAAAATAAAATATGCTCAAAATGAGTCCCATTGATGGGTGTTTACCCAACATGGTGTCTAGTGGTCATTACTTCCCCCCAGTATAACTTTCAAGTATCTTAGCTCCAACATAATATAAATAGTTGGATACATGCCCCCGAAGCTTCATTTTGTTTTCTTACTCTTTTCTTCATCCAACTAAATCATGGGTTATTCCTAGGAAAAGGTTTACCATATACAGAGGAAGAAAAAGGATCAATTGCTACAAGCATATGAAATGAAGGTTTAAATTAAAATACTTGACACAATGGAAGAGTTCGTTTCATTTTTAACAAGCTTGAAATGAAAAGGGAACTCTGCTCATAATAACCTGTTTCAATTTTACACAAGATTGAAACAGAAAATAACTATGTTCATGGGGAATTATTTCATTTTTACACAATCTTGAAACAAAAAATAAATATGCTTGAGGTAGCCCATTTCATTCTTTGACTATCTTGAGAAGGAATAAAACTATGCTCAAGAGAGGTTTTATTCTTAACGAGCTTGAAACCAGAAATAAATTGTGCTCAAGGTTGTTTTTATCTTTTAGTGAGCTTGAAACAAGATGTAAACTATGCTAAAAAACATCTTCTTAATTTTATAACAAGCTTGACACAAAATGAGAACTTTGCTCGCCTTCAGTTCTTAGCCAACATGATGTCCATAGGTTGGTGGGTTGGCCCCTTACATAAGAATCTAGTGTCTTAACTCCAGTATGGTGTCTAGAGAATGGAGACATGCACGTAAATATTCCCCATGATGGGAAGAAGCTATCAGTTTACAAATGATAGAACTCCAACATGATGTCCATATTTGAGAGACATGGTTGACAAAGGGGAAGGAACCAAAAGAGCATGCAGGATATTCAGGGAAGTTTGATGACTAGGATATTTATGGTGATTAGGTTTAACAAAGGAAATTTTATCAATGGTCACAATGTTCCCATCATGGGGAAAATACATCACTCGAAATATTGTGGACACTACATCTTTCATGGTGTAAAACAAATCTTGTCTAAAGAGCATATTAAAATCTAATGGACCTTGTACTACCATAACATCAATGTAAAAAGTTCCCACCCCTAAGGTGATAGGTAAGTGGGGAAGGTCCCTAAAGGTGCAATAGGTATTCTATTGAAATCCAATAGCTTATCGGTGGCTAGAATAAGCTGAAGATAACCTATAGCTTGCTAAACAATTGAGGATAGAATACTAACAGAATCCCCTTCATCAAAAATAATGCAGAGTATGATCTCAGTAGTAACTCACACAGATATATGGAAAGGAACACTCGAATGAATACAATATTATGTTATATTAATCCCATTAAAGTAAATAACCTCATTACTTGGAGAGGGTTCTACTGAAACAGACAAAATTTCCCCTCGCGTAGAAAAATCCAAACTGACTACAAAAACTTCATGGGTTTCAATTCACTCTCAACTAGAAGAGAGGGACAAGATGAAGATTGTTTCAAAGTGACTACTTCATTCTTAACACTCTCGGGTGAAAGAGTGGGATCAGGTGGAGATGACATTGAATCGACCACTTTAACTTCACTCTTCAAAGGAAGAGTGGTATGAAATACATGGTATCCCCTCTCTAAAGAAAAAGTGGGATCGACCAAGGATGAAACTAGATCGACAAAGTTATCTACCAATGGGAGGTCAATGGAAAACTTACGATAACTGGTTGAAAGTCATTGAGGAACAATTATATCTTATGAAAACTTTGAATCTTTATCCATGCAAGGACAAAGGTAAGTAAGGTGCATGTCCTTACATAACAAGCAAGGATTTTTTACTTTTCCTTTTCGACTATTAACCACATAGTCACTGGTTGAGGGGGTATCATTAGTATGATCACTAGAGGATAATGACATGGGTCATTGGGAAGCCTCATACCATGCTTCTAAAATATAGGATAGACCATAACAATATTTAAGAAGATGGCCACCCTTTCAAAGTCTATAAGGGCACTTAGGATTACAAGGTGTTTTCATGGGAAGATCAATACTCTAAGCACTCTGAGGAGTAGTTGGTTGAGATTTTATTAATTTTTTGTCTTTCTTCTTTTTAATCTTCCTTTTCTTATTCTTCTTATCCACCTGATTAATATCATCACAAATTTTGACAGGAAGAATAGGAGAAAGGGAGGAAGACATATATGGCAAAGAATTTGAAAGATCAACATGATATTGATGTTTGTAAGTTTTAAACCTGTGCAAAGAAGCAAAGCATATAGATTCTTTTAAGAAAAATATAGATCACAACACATCATTCACACATAAACAAAGAGATTTACCCTGGAAACCCTTAACTAGGAAAACAAAAAAACCTTGGAGCCACACCTCCTATTTTCTCTTTATTACATTATGAAATCCTCACAATACAAAATATAGGTATTCCACAACATCCAAATACCCTAATCCATTAACCCGGATTAGGAAAATCCTCCAATCCCTTAACCGGGATTAAGTTACATATTTTTAGACAAATTATAAAAATAGCCACAAACAGCTATAAATAGCCATAAAATCTATAAATAGTCGAGCTGCAGTGCTGACATGCGCACCTCCCCTCCATACACACATGCAAAGAATATAACATATACCCAAAAATGTTCTTGTGATGGAGAGTTGGGATTTGAAACAATTGGTGAAATTTGGATAACTAGACTAGAGAATAACCATACATGTAATCCTATAGTAAATCCATGAAGACTTAACATAACCATGAGAGGAGGACCAACATTTCCAAATGAAGGAATAAAAAAGGGTTCCCCTTGAGAAGGGGTCTCTTGGTTGGTAGTTCTAGAAGGCATAGTCATAGCTATGTAACCAAATTACCTCTCTCTTTAATACGTTTAATTGTACATGCAACAAGCTATACTAAATCTAAAGCAACAAGAAAGCATGTCAAAGGAGTGGATAAAAATTCAGGAGCCTGATAGGATTTTCAAACCATCACAACTCGCTATATACCACAAGGTCCAACAATAAAACATGACAAGGAGGATTGGGACTGAACCCTTTCCTCAATAGCCCAACTACTTAGATGACATGTATGTAGTAATATCCTCTAGTGTTGTCCTCGATGTATTGTGATGATAGGACGTCCAAAGGGATTTTTTCAGATGGTTACATGATCCCTAAAGGTGTCTCTCAATATACACAAGGTACGTGGGAGATAAAATCCATAGTAGTGTTGTCCAATGCACAACCGGATAAAAGGGGCCTTCCTATATACCATTGAGTACGTGAAGTAACTTTCTATATATCGTAAAATTATGTGAAAGTTCATTCGATATACATACGAGTACATGTAAGAACCACACAGTCCCAAGGATGCAGTGCATGCAATAAATGACAACCCCTACGCTTAAAGATATAGGAACATGTCTCTAACCTATCACACACTTATTTATAATAATTCAAACCTAACAAGGGCTTATTTTTATCTGAAATGATCAAGTCGACATATGGAGCGAAGACTAACTTAGAAACCATGCAAGGATGAGATGCAAATATTTTACTTTTTCATTGAATGGATTCCCTACTTATGAGAGGATAAGAGGTTCCTTTTCCAAGTGCATAAATTGAATAATATACATTCAAACTTGAAACTAGAATTTTATTCCCTATGTTTCCAATAAAAGTGAAAACAAGATCTGTAAGAAGAAAAAATCTAACTAATGTTTCCAATCAAAATACAAAAGAAAAGATTATTTACAGATTATGAAACATGAAATCCTTTATTTTTTCTTTTATATAAAACTAATATTTAACAAAAGAAAATCCTGAAGTAAGGAAAATTTTAGGGGCGAAATTTAGCCAATGGGTGAAATTAAATAGGTTCAAGGGAAAATGTGGGTGAATTTTTAATATAGAAAAGCTTTTTTTTTTTTTAAATAAATAAGCCCCATATTGATTTAATAAATAATAATTCTAGAGTAAATATCCAACCTCAAACTTCGGGGAAAAATGATTTATCCCACTAAACTATAACTGAAAACCTGAGTTCGACCCCAGATTTATCATAAAAATTATGTTCGATCCTTCCATCACCCCAGATTTACAGGAAAATTTGTGTTCAATCCCTCTATTTCCCTGGAGTTTTGGTAATGGAGGATGACGAGTAGTTATTTCTCTCATTCAAATCAAGGATATGGTTAAACCACCCTTTGATTTTCATAAATGGAGGTATTTTCCCACAAATTTCCCCTCTATTTTAATTAACAGTAGTTACCTTTATCGAATAGTAGCACCATTTTCATTAATGGAATGTTATATTCATGATTTCAAATAATTTTTTTTCCTTAAGATAAAAAGCTGATTGTATTAATAAAAAAGCTACATACAAAAGTATGTATTGTTCCTACTTCTCGCTGAGTTACATCTTGATGTCACATCATTTCTGACGTATTTGCTTCTTTTTTACATAACAACCTAAGAAAATCCATGATGAGTCAAATATACTATCATAAAATTCTCCCTTAAAAACTTCCAATTATAGGCAACTGGAAAGAGTTGTTTTCCTTCTTCTGTGCATACTGAAAACAGGAGAAGATGTTTCAAGCAATTCTCTCCCATTTAGAGCTTTTTGTCTTGTTTAAAAACTATTTCTTTTTTATTGAGTAAAAACTATCCAAAACTTTTAAAAATGAGTATTATTGAGTTTCATGATTTCAAATAATTTACCTCCATGAAATGAGGAATTCACTGGTTTCAAATTTGTCCCCAAGTTTTTATGTGAAGTATTTTTTAATTAAAAAAAGGTTTAGCATTTTTGAATTTGTCCTCGGTTTGTTATGTAATATTTTTTAATTAAAAAAAGGTTTATATTTGGGTAAAATAAGCAATGAAAGGAACAATTTCATCCTATATATTTCATCATAACTCAAGAGTTAGTTTCACCCAATGATAGTTATTTAGTAATTTCAATTGCAATTTGATTGTGGTTGAGTGGAAAATTGACTTTCAACATTATTTTTCATTTGTTCATCATTTTTTGGATCCTACAGTCTGTCTAGGGGTCAAGAGTCTCTTTTTAAAGTATTTTTCAATAGTTAAAACTGATTATGTGGGTTTGGGGCAGAGAATATCAATATAGTGTTGAAGGATTTATGTTTTGTCCAGATCGATTTAAATTAGATATGGTTTAAAATAAAATGTAATTCAGGATTACAATTGTGGAATCATTTATTTGAATGATTTATATCGATTTAAATTAGATATGGTTTTAAAAAAGGCTGTAATTAAGGCTTACAATCGTGGAATCATTTATCACAACAGTTTATATTAGATATAGTATTAAAAGAGAAAAGGGGTTTCAATTTATGTGCAATTTAATATAATATGATTTATGTATCATATAGTTGTAGTAGATGTAGTTTTTAAAGGAAATATTCTTCTATGAAACAATGTTATGTTGGTGCATCTTTACAAATATTGCTATCAAGTTACTCATAAATTATGTCATTCAATTTTCGGTAACATTTGGAGATTGAAATTGTGTGTTTGGGATATGGTTACCATTGATAAATCAAAGTTTAGCATAATGAATATATTTATGTCTATATTGACTTACATTGGATCATAATACACTGATCAAATCTATGACCATATATTATTCAAGCAAATGCAAGATCTATGTTGACTTTATTTTATCATGTCACAATGTGGTATATGATTGTAGAAGAAATGAATTTTTAATCCCAGATCTATGTTGAAGTCAATTAGAATTGGTTGGGTATCGATGATTTTTCAATATGAATGACTTATATGTATGCATGTGCACTATTTGTTTACTGTGTGTTGTTAAAGAAATAAGTAGTTGTATTAGTGGTCTGAATACTATTGAAAGAATGGTTGTCTTTACTTTTGTACATCAAAGAAGAAACTGGATTAAATTACTATATGTCCTCATATATGTTGGATGGATTTTTTTATGGGAATCATATATGTCACAATAAATAATCTTGGTGAAAGGAATGGAGTACATGCATTATTTAGTTCTTGGATGTTTATGTTCTAAGACCTCAAACTAGTAATAACAGTAAGTAAATATCTAGATGGGGTATAACAAAATTTATTGTCAAGGTTGTTCTAAGCTAAGTGTCATACCCACTAAGTATTATTCCTAAATAAAGTGGTTTGGAATGATACCATTGCAGTAGGTTATAAATATTATGATAAACGGCTAAATATGTCTCTATGTAGCTACTAAATAAAGACATTTCTACACACGTTGCTTGGTGAATTGGAGGCAATGTCCAAATCCTAATGATAGAATTCCTCCATAGTATCCAACTAGAATAATTTATTCACTGATATTAATGACTTTCCTTTGTTATTGATGAATGGATTACATTTAAAATGTTCAAATTCTATGTCAAAAAGTTCTTTCAATGTTATGGGATTTTCCACCAAAGAAGAAACCTGATAAATCCCTACGCTGGGTTTTCCCACATGATTTTCGATTGCTACCTACTTTTAATTTACAACCATGTCTATGGGTATCTATCATTTTGCACGATTCAACAAGAAATCATATATTTAAGGATAATGAGAATCTCGAAATATTGAGAAATAGTTTTCTACAGTATACTATCATTATTAACTATATCGAGCAGAGTTTCTGCATCACTCAAGAAACAAGATAGTTGGACTTTACTATAAAGTTTAATGATTTGATCAACCACTCTACAATTTGAATTTTCAATTTAAATTAAATAGTTATATAACATTGATAAATGATGAGAATGGAGAGATAATTTTACTGATTGATGGTCTTCTATCCACCTAGGAGAAGGTTGACAATATTTGCTTTTGAATATTATCGGGATAAACAATGACTACTCATAAATGTTCCATGCCATTAACCATTTTCATCTCAACCATTTCCTTGGTGAACATGTACATATTCTTCCATCTATATGCTCTCGCCCTGAACAATCCCACTTTCGAGAAATTTATCCATGTAAAAGAAACAATATTCACAAATAATGTATTTGAAATTACTATAAACCTATGTGAAAGTGATAATATCGGTGGGCTATGTACTTTCTATTGGCGATAATTAGTGTTAATAGAAATATTAATTTCACCTTTCCATGCCCAAATATTTCATCCTTCGACCAATTTGTATTTAAGAATCTGGTCTGTTGTGCAACTTATTCTTTTGTGAATTTGTAAGTTCAATCTCAAAATATTGTAGAGATTTGTTTGTTAAAAAAATTTGATCTTGGATGTTAAAAAGTGGAATATATTCTAGTATTTTATTGGTTGTACCATACCCCATTTGAAAAGTCTCCTCTAGTGCTCGACCTTCTCTTTTCCCATTGACATAAACTGTATAGAAATCAATCACAAGAGATAAGTAGAAGCTAAAGTTGAAATATTCATGGATCAAAGATATTCATACCGATCCATGAGTTTCCTATAGAGATATGCATTAAAATTTGTACCTTCTTGCAGCATTTTCCAAATTCCAAAAGGTGATAAGCTGATCTTGTGTTGGTTTCCATATCTAGGTTGTACCTGGAACATAGAAAGATCCTTATTATATTATTCTCAAATGCATCAAGATACTCATATATTGAATCAAAAATTCAATGTCATGAGTGAATTTACCATTAAACATTACTACCACAGCCACAAGTAACAACCACAAGTAAAGTGGTTGTTGGATGTTGATAAGCACAACCAATCAGTTTTGTGAAGATAGTTAGTTAAATAAAGGATAAAATATATAATTTTGTATCCATAATTCATACCATTGTTAATGTTAATATAAACAAAAAAATAATACTGTTTAATAATAATAAAAAACTTTTATGAAAAAATAAAAAATAAATTGGTACAGGTTTCTTTAACCACCCTTTGAAGAAAGCTTATTTAAATCTTAATCAAGATAGGACATAGATGAAATCAATCATATTGTAAACTTGTTACACTTGATTTAATATTTTAATCTTGTTGATCCCGTCGATAAAGCCCAAAATATGAATATCTAAATGATTATCGACATAATGTAATGTCCCTAAAATACATAAATAAATAAATAAATTGTGTAGACTAATTAATTGCTAGATCTCAAGGACATCTTCATTTTGAGAACCTTGGACGTAACACTTTATATGTTTAAACTATAGTGTGGAGGGGTTGGTGTTTATGGCATATTCTAAGCCATCGAAACTATGGATTATAACCTAGAAATTTGCAATGGTGGATGGTTTAAGACTTAAGGTGATGTGCTTTTAAACAATGGTGATAAATGTGAAACCAAACTACGCAAAGGTGGGTTTTTTATTTGCATGGAGGTGGTGGACAAGTTGGTGCATTGAATGTGCCTTGGATTTCGCAGAATATCTTCCTTAAGCATTGTGTTAGGGTTTTGATGTCATTCTTTTGGTTTTTATTATGGTTGAGATGGAGGTCTCACTCTCTAGGTGAGAGATGCACATCCATGTTGCGCAACCATCATTATCTATTCTTGCAAACATGTATGCATTCGTTGTTGGTTTACACCCTTGCACTGTTTGTTTTTTTATCATTTTATTGGCATGCTTCTGATCTAAATTGGTTCGTTGTGCAGATGAGAAGAGCACGGGTACTCTGCATGGTTTAGAAGAAAGATATGTGGGTTTCCCGCATAACCAAACTCTTGGTAATCCCGCAATGGAAATGGGCCTTTACACTTGTTGTGTTGTATCATATGGTTTCGAAGATCATGTATGGGGAATGTATGGTTTGATCCATTTGTTGTTTGGGGTTTATTAAATTGTTTTGGGAATTTTGTATACATGACCATGTAAAGCCTTTCATGTCTCTGTCATTTGTAAAATTCGATAAGTTTGACTGGTTTAAAAATATGTTCGGCTCTATGTAGAATTTTTACCATTTTCTACGAAATGGATTTGGTTTATAGTTTGAATTATAATGGAACATTCATTTGGGTACAAGACTCTGTGTTTTATAATGTATTTTCTTTTAAATTTTACAATGCCATTGCTCTGGAATGGCACATATGATTCCATGACTTGGTAAATGATGGGTATGGTGGTAGAGTGTGGTTTTTAAATGAAATATGTGTGTTTAGATGAGGAGGTAGCTTGTTTTATTTATATCTTGGTCTCTTCTATAGGTAGTTGTAAGAATATAGCGTAGGATTTGCGGTTGCAATGTAGTCTACATATGCAATTTGATAATTATGTGTAATTTGTGTCTGCGTAAGTAAACAAAAATTGGGAACGAGTGTAGCTATGTTCCATAGTTTTATACAATCTTTTTAAATTAGAAAACAAGAAGCCTATTAGGAAAAACCTTGCGTGAAAATGATACAGCTGGTACATTTTGGTAGTTTCATTGGGTGCTCATAGGATTCGATCCTGGGTATTTTAATTCTAGTGACTGCATTTTAAAGATTATAATTACTTGTTTCTCTTGGGATTTCACTTAACGTGATCCATTTTAGAAATAGACTCTATTTTAGTGTGGATGTTTTTTTAAATATATTAATGTAATTTATTAGACCAGTTTCACTGATAGCGATTTATTTGTAAATAAATAATAGATCGGAATCCAATCCTTACAAGATTCTATGTCTGGGATGGGTGAAATAAGGTTTAGAAGTGTTAATATTTTAATAGCATAATTTGGAAGGAAACGTGGAAAGGATCTCGGCCTTCATCCCTTTGGTAAATTTGATACTCATTTTATGATATTGGTTACAGTGTTTTTGTTTAAGGTTCTATTTGGTTTACTGGTAATAGTTTATCAATATTTATATTTGGAATGATGTGTTTGTTGGAAATATGAAATATGCCAGCACTGCTATTTATTTAAGGGTTTGAATTTGTGAATTAAGAGATTCGATTTCTCGTATGGTTATTTATAAATATATTTGTAATTTGTTTATTTAATGTTTATTTTAAAGTTGGTGCAGAGTTTATATAATGTTTAGTTTTAGAAATAAATAAGTTTGTTTTATCATTAGGGTTATTTTATCTAGATTTATTAAATCTTTGGTAGTTAGTTTATCTAGCAACTAGGGTTTTGAATCTAATTTAATTTGTTAACACTAATATTTTCTAAAACTGCTTAAATACATTGCTAAGAGAATTTCAACTTGAAATCATGTCTAGGAATTAAAGAGTGAGTTTTAAGTTTGAAAAAGTAGAATAGCATGCAACATAAAAATTAACCTTAGAGATTATATAAAATATTCCAGAGTGAGTTTCATAATTTAAACAAATGGAATCTAGTTTAAGTATGTATTCAAATATGCACATCTTCAATCTAGAGCATAAATAATGTGAATTATAATATGTAAACATGTTTTAATAAAAACTGGAGAAGGTAAAAACCTCATACCTGCAACTTTTCATCTTTTAATGACTAAAAATCATGCACACTTAAACACATGGAATTAATAAAAACTTAGATAACTTTGACCTCAGATCTATTAACCAGATAACTTGGGAACTACCATGCTCCCCCCAACCATGACCCAAAACTGTTCCTGGTTTTAATCCGGATCCCCCCGAGATGTTTCCAACATGTAAGTAGTCTAGAGATCCTAAAGGTAAGGCTTCTCCTATTTGGAATATCAGGTTATGTATAATATTGCTTTGCTTTTGAGAAATGCTCTCCAAAATTATTAGGAATAATGATCATATCCCTAATCCTTTCCTTGGCTTGGTTCTTTGTAGGCAATCTTTAGGAAAAGGGCAGTTAAAGTTCAGCTAGATCAAGGATCCATTATTTTCTTGAAAATAATATTTAATTGATTTATGTGAGGTTAATAATTATTTTTCTTAACTTAGGAACTCTTTTACTAGTTCCTAATTTGACTCTTCAGGATTAAACATTTATTTAATCATTTTAGTAAATAATAAATACATAGAATCCTTATTTATTATTTTTAGTTATCTTTATTTTCTTATATATATAATATATATAATTTATTCTTTTATTCATAATATATATAAAATATATATATTATTGCTAATATTTATTTAAGAATCATATAACTTGATCTCATTTACATGGTGTTTTCATTAGATTATAATTATTTCTGTAACATCCCCAAGTCAATAAAGAATTTTCCCTGTCAAAAGACAACTTATACCTTCGATATAGCCACACCAACTATTGCTAATTTCAAAATGTTCTATAGAGTTCAGTATTGCTATCAAGATATATCTGCAACATTGTTAATTATTCATGACACATCCATTTACATAAATACATAATCTATGGAAAAATATTTTATGCATTTTCATCTCTTTAACAGATCTTTAGAATTTAGATTTACAATGAAGGATTTACCGTGTAACTATAACATGACACACCTACATTTGCACTACCATGCTAATCATAATACTAATATAAAATTCGTGGTCTAAACATCATAGATATGATGCATTCTAGTTTTTACATAAATAAGTTTTCCTCCCAATAGAGGAATACTTTAATTATCATTTTGTAACATACCCAATATCTTTAACCACATTTCACATACATTTTCTTGCAACTTCTTAACCAACAAATGGGTCTCTAAGTGATTAAAACTACTATTTCAATCGTTAATATTTGCCATAATGTATTTATCATCAAAGGTGCCGAGTTAGAGTACTATTTATTTCTAACTAATGAAAACATCAAAGGTAGACTTCCATTCATATCCATATCATATCTTTACAGTATTCAATCATCAATATATTAGTCGTGTTGATGACAATATCTTAATTTAATTCCAACAAATTATTATTCATAACCTTGAGAGGTGTAGTCCACAAGCATTTCATCATCATAGTGCTTTTAAAATGATACTAGTGTGCGGACAAAACCCATCATGATACCAATAACTTTCTTGATTATCCTTCCTAAAGTATTTAATCAATTGACAAGGTTGCAAAACAATATTTCAAGTACACAAAACAATACCAGGAAATGAAACGTTTAGACACAAAAACAAGAGAGACACCAATGTACGTGGTTCACCCAATCCATGGGTTACATCCACAAAAATTGTAGCACCAAGTGATTTTTATTACAGTAAAAATGTTACATTCTACAACATCATTGTTCCCATACTTTCTCCTCCTAATACTCTCTTACAAGAATATTTCTAAACTATTCTATACTAAGATCAAACTTTGACATGAATTTCAACAAATCCTCTCTAGTATCCAAAGAAGAATACTGATATACCCTACATGTTTTTAAGGTAACTTGGTTGGTTAATAAGCTCTTAACCCATCCCTACTATAAATCAGCATTAAGGACCTTTTTAAACTTTGGACACATTTTTGTTAACTTCAGCATAAAACTGAATAAAAGGAAACATAATGCAAGGATCCAAATAAACTAAACCTACACGAATGAAGTGGAATCTCTTTTAAATTAGTATGCATTCTTTTAATTCGTATATATAATGAGTGATGGTACTCCTTAAGTAATAAGAATACTTGGAGTAAACTATAACCCTAGAAAAACTCACCAGTTTCCATACAATAGGCATTCTAACATGGAGTGAGTGAGGCACCAAAAGGAGGCTCGACCCTCTCTTGACTTCACCATGCCCCACTAGACTTTTGTTTTTTAAAATGAAACATATGCACTATGCTTTTAAGTGAGTAATAATTAAGATAGGCAAGGGTCAAACCCTTCTCCACCATATTTGTAACTAACGACCATAATACACTGTAAAGGGGCGGATCTATAGAGATCTCCCTTACTATTTGACCATGAGGAGAATGTGTAGGGGATTAGATGATGCATACTCGATGTAGGTTATTTATTGTATAGTCTAGTATCGAACCATCAAAGTAAATTCATACCCATCAATCCCTTATCTCCGGTCATGGAGGTGGTACCGAACCATGCACCACAAAATGGTTTATACTTCAACAATAAGATAAGGGTCACGATATACACATGAATGACCAGATATTTTCATAAAGCAATCACTTGTTAATCGTACATTTAGAGTGCATGCAGATATGTTTATAGTGGTTGCTAACATATTCATAACTATTCAAAAACCAACACATGTCTGGTCATGATCTACATAAGTAATTTTTCATATCAGTTTTATTAATCTTAACCCAGAATCCATTAAGTATAAGTTCAAAATATGAAATCACTAATAACTACAAATATCAATTCTACATATCAACTCACACGAAAACCACATATAGACCCTGAATCTGAAATCATAGGAAAAAATACATATAGAATACAAATCTGAATCGAAACACAAATCACATGAAAGGATTATCTATAGATGTGTAGAGGCAGAACATTTTCAACCATCAGATCTACATCTAAACTTATTCACCAGCAAAGAGTATCTCCAGATCCATAGAGGCAAAACATGAACAACCATCAGATCTAAATCTGAACGTATTCAACAACAATGATTCTCTACAATTTTGTAGAGAAAAATGTCGATAATACTCAAATGCAGAACTATTTAGATCGTAAGCAATACCCTGTATCAGTCAAATGTGGATCTATTCAACATTATAACTATGCACCGATTATGAGTTCAAGACACCTTCCAGGGTATACGATCTCAGATCTTATAGATCGGATCCCATAATCCAAATACAAAGGATTAAATGTATATAAATATACAAAATCTCTTGCAGGAAATGGTCTATTCGAAAAAGAAAAAGTTAATCATGAACCTACCTTCCATAAGAGTTCAACCCACTTACACCAGGTTGCAATTTTTGGATTGTTGTTGATCACTGCATAGCTTGTCGAGAGAGGTTTCTTTTGGTATCTCTCCCTAGCCAAACATCCATTGCATACCCTATGTAATCTACTTAAGAACATCTCGCCCCAAAAGGCCACCCCCTCTCGATGGAAATGTACAACTTAAAAACCATTTGGATTCCTAAGGGAACGTAAAGATCATTCTTCCCTTTGAAAAAAAATGCAGAGAACCTTTCTCTTTGAAAATCGTAGAGATTTCCCCCCTTCCAAAGGAAGAGAGCCTATTATTTATAAAACACAAAGCTCCCTTCTCCCCCATAGAAGGCGCAGAGATCCCTCTTATAAGGCAGAGATTACTTTCCCAAAAGCTTGATAGTCATTGGCATATTAACTCTGTCCCCCCCTCTTAGCTATCTAGGAGCCAAGTGGCACAATGATTCTTCTAGATGTTTGAAACTTTTAATACATATCGCACTATTTTCTTATTATGGGAATAGTTCCCATGACTTCCTCTAGGAAATCACACCCTTAAATTTTTCATTATTGCAAAAAAGCCCCATGTCCCCTACCTCTTGCAATATTGCATCATTTATACATTATGATTTTCTTTCTAACTATATTTATATGTAATTATACTGCTTGGTTTTTTGCCTTCATAAAAACCTCATCTGTATGGTGTCAAAGCCGAGAGAAAAGGGAAAAAATAAACTAACCTAGTAAAATAGTGACATTCCAATATATAGACATATATATGAGCTCGCATGGGGATTTTTAACTTTTTTATGAGTAGTAGAGCAATCAAGGCCTATTTATTGCATTATTCCATGTCAATTACCTTTTACACTTGTTAGAAAAATCCATTATTATAATTATTTTTTCCCAAGTCGAATTACACGTCATTGTATATGATGAGTTCATGTTACTATAAATATATATGTGCATACATATTTATAATTCCCAATTCTTTTAGTTCTTATGATATAAATCATATAACTATATA
>LPNX010692344.1:0-12924 GCA_001517045.1 Pseudotsuga menziesii
TACTAGCATACATTTTATCTCACTGCTTGTTTTAAGTTTTGATGTGATTTAGGCTTCACAGGTTGTAGAAGGGTGTGAGCTCAGCTGCTTCTATCCCATGTTTCAAAACAACCACTTGAATCCAACATTTTTAATTGTAGGACCTACAGTGTTCGTCATCTTTTGCTTCGAAAAGGAAGCTTGGAATAACTCTCTCTCTTTGGTTCCATCTTCATAAGTTAATGTTTTTGGTTACCAGTCACTTAGGAAGCCCTAGTTCACTTTTTTCAACCTTTAGGCTTCCTCCCCATTGCCTTGTTTGGCTTGCCTTTCCTTCTTCTTCTTCGCTGCCCTCTTTTCACTTTAGTTTGCAGCCTCTTTTCCTCATTTTGGACAGCCCTCTTTTGCCCTTTTCTTCACTTTGGACAACCCTCTTTTTCCTCCTTGTGGACAGCCCTCTTTTGACTATTCGCTGCCCTTTTTTTTTTACTGTTTTACAGCCCCCTTTTCTCCATTTTGGACAGCCCTAGCATGCCCTAGTTTTCCTTCCTTTTTGCCCCCTTTTTGCCATAGTTTTTGGGCCCTCTTCAACCTTGTTTGTGGCCTTTTTGTCCACTTTTTGTTCGCTGTCCTGTTTTTCATTTTTATTGACAGCCATTTGTTTTCTCTTTCGCTGTCCCGTTTTCTTAAATTTTTGTCTTCCTTTAGCTTCATAGTTGGCTGCCCCTTTTTTCCCCTTGTTTGGTTTTGATCCTCCTTTCGTTTTCTTGCCTTCTTTCCCTCATCTTCCTTTGTTTCAGCCCTCTTTTCACTTTGCTCTTTCTCTCTCTTTCAAACTTCCTCTTCCCCTTATTTTTTTGAAAAGTTTTGAGAAAAGTTAAAAGTAAAAGTAAAAGTACTCTCCTTTTTTTACACAAGTCCTAATATTAAGTAGAGTGATTTTGCTTTCATTTGAAAAGTCCTTTCAAGGATTAAAATCCTTATGGCACTTTGTATAAAGTTTAATAAAAAATATTGTGTTTAAGTGGGGTTTTTAAGTCCCCACTCTCATCCTCCCCCATTTGGGGAGGCTTGTGTTGTGTGTATGCTTAGATTAGTGCTTGTTTTCATCATTGATTATATCTCATGATTAGATCACTAATTGTTGATTCATCACTTCTAGATCATTATTTAAGTTGATTACTCTGTTTTAAATTGTATACCATTATAAGTAAATCAACTATGCGAATCTCTTGAATCAAACCATAAGGTAGATCAAGAGTGCTCTCTATCGGAGAGTTGTCTTTTCATTGTTTAATAAGTTAATCAATTAATCTTGAAAGTCTTTTGAACTTGCCGTAACACAAGTCAAGAGCACTCTCTATCGGAGAGCATCCTAGGTTTGCATAATCCCTGCATTAGTTTCATCTAGATTAGCTAAGTCTCTTGAACCGTTGTCATAAGACAAGGTCAAGAGCGCTCTCTGTCGGAGAGTTTTAATTAATTAACTTAATAAAATTCGCAACTCACATCCCTTTAATTAATTAATTCCCCTCCCCCTTTGCCGGAGTATGCTCTGACCGATCTTCGATCGGAATACCCAGAAACGGCATTGGATCTCTAAACCCCATAAGAGGAACTTAACTAAAACTTTTCCCCATAACCAACGCACTGGCGTTGTTCGATAAATACCGAGGCATGTGGGCAAATTCCAAGTGTGGGCGCCGGGCTACCTAATCTGGGCACTGGTAGTTAAGTTATTGAACACTTACCTTTGACCCCAGACAGGTCCGTCATGTCTTCGAACGGAGCCACTGAAGGTATTACCGGTTAGGACATCCAGCCACCATAAGCAAAGATCACAAGCAAAAAACTCTTAAAATCTACCAAGAGCATTTGCAAAACCTAACATTCACTAGCTTGATTTCTAGACTTGTGTTTAATTCTCTGGCGCATTTTAGCTTCATTGACTCCATAGGGCACTGGTCCTTTTTTAATTTGCATAATCATGTTATTTGATCAATGGTCTATGGTTTATCATAATTTCTTTCTCTGAATGCACTATTAAAGTCTAGAATTTTTGCTTATCTTTGTAAATCTCTTGTTAGCAACGTGGATTGCTTTTGATTTAGTGTCATATTCATAATAAACAAACACTTCAAATCATAATAACTCCTAAACAATACCCATCCGCATCCGCAACTAATCAAAACACTTTAAAAACTTAAGAGCCATAGAAACTCTTTTGTAGGGACTACCCCCCTTGGCTTCGTTAGGAGTTAGCCTAAACAGAGGAGCTAGGAGTAGGTGACAGTACCTAGCTCTGTGCTTGCCCCCAAGGTCACACCTCTCCCACTTTCTCAAGTGAGGAGACAGCTTTCGGAAGATTTTTGCTGCTGGTGTGCAATCGGCGGACAACAGAGGACACTATTCTTGATGGTCAGTCCTGGGCACATATTAGGTATGTTTTGCAGTTTACCAAGCCTGTTTATCGTATGATTCATTTTGTAGATACAAATCAATCGGTGACTGGGGAGGTGTATGAGCATATGGATAGTATGCTTGGTCAAATCAAAGACATTGTTGAGCAAAGAGATGTAATCTTGTATGACCATATTCATAAACATGTGGTCAAAAGGTGGGATAATTTGAATGTTCCACTCCATGCCCTTGCATATGTCCTTATCCCAAAATATTATTCTCCATCTTGGTTGGCCCAACTTGCACCTGGGGGTGGAGTTAGGAAAATACCACACACAGATCCAAAGGTGCAAAATGGGTATATCCTTGCATTAGACAAGTTGATCCCTAATGAGGAGTGTGCTCAAGTATGGAGTGAATTGAGCCGATACATCAGTGCACATGGAGTCTTTGGTACCTTGCATGCAACCAAAGATCGAGATAGGTTGAGTTCTAT
Source organism: Pseudotsuga menziesii (assembly GCA_001517045.1). Classification (NCBI taxonomy): domain Eukaryota; kingdom Viridiplantae; phylum Streptophyta; class Pinopsida; order Pinales; family Pinaceae; genus Pseudotsuga; species Pseudotsuga menziesii. Next base: position 2,876 of record LPNX010692344.1, read on the forward strand.
CCATTGGTGGAACATGTATGGCTCCACTACCACATATTTGCATAAATTGGCGGTGATGGTGCTTTCACAGGTTGTTAATAGTTCTTCTGCAGAGAGGTGTTGGAACACCTACAATTTCATCCACAACGTCAAGAGAAACAATTTCAATGTAGACCGGGCAAGAAGCTTGGTTTATGTGCACAACAACTTGAGGTTGTTGTCCCATTATTGTGAAGCGGCCAAGAATGATAGAACATATTTGACTTGGGACAACAATCCATATGAGGCTAATGTGGAGGATGGAGCCATAGCATTAGAGCGTTTGGAGGATGAACTATTGGGTGATCATGATGGTGATCCAATTCATATGACAAAGATGCCACCCCCAACCACCAGCAGGTTTCTAGATGCAGGAGTTTTTCCTTTAGCTTCACAATGTCCAACAATCCATGGGGGCCATTCATCACTTCCAGCAGCTCCTATTCCACCTAGACCACGAGAAAAAAAATTGGAAGTTTCTCGTGGCAAGAAGAAAGCTTAGTAGATAGTATCATAGTGCTTTGTATCTCATGCTTATTATGGTCTATTGTCGCCTAAAACACACTTCACCACATATAAGTCTCCCAACCGTTTGGTGTGTTCTTGAGGGAAACAATGAGTTTAGAACCCAATGTCACCTCGATTCCTAACTCCTCCGTTTAGACCCCAACTCCAAAAAGGTCAAGGGGGTTAGTTTCGACTTACGAATTTTCTTTAAGGGGTTTTAATTAGGAGATGTAAATTATTAATGTTCCGCTAGTCAAATAACAAGCAACCGTGTAAATGTGCAATAATATAATGACAGGCAAAACCTTCTTTGTACATGAACCAAATACAATTGTAAGAGAAAGATAATCAACTATCACTAAACCAGTGCCTGCTTAGTTCAAGTTATGGAGTTACAAACTTAATAAAAGGTACAACAAAATCGCCAAGATATATAAATTATACTAAACCATTCATTCACCACAATAATCAAATAACCGCATTTAACACATGTAAAATACTTCAAGCAAATGGACCAATATGTACGGAATATGCTTGTAAGAGACTTAACCAAATAATAAAGAGGACTATGAAAGGAAATATAATAAAAGGTTGTAATGTTTTGCTAGTGGTCGTGTAGATTTTAGTTTATTTTATGGTCTTTTTTGAGCTTAGGGGATTAATGTTTGTACAAGAAATGTAAAGCTAACTAGTGTGTCTACCTCTAACCTTTATCCCTCAATTGAGAGAAATTGTTGGTGCTCAACAAGAGAGCACAATGCTCCCTCCTAGCTCCACAAGTCAGTCCCAAGGACAAGCAGGGTGCTCAATAGGAGGACACTAAGTGCCACAAGGCTCCCAACAACCTCTACCCCTCTAGCTCCACAATGAGTCCTTATTTTCTCAATATTGCAATAAATGGTTAAAGTGCCTAATATTTTATCCAATTCAATCTCTTGCCCTTTCTTGTCACCTAGGATTGGACGAACCGACAAGGGAGAGAATACGGGGCCAAAGCGAGGCAAGGGTTATTTCACTCTAAACAAAACAAATAATTAACAACTATGAACAATACAAGCCAGCACAATATTGCAAGAGTGGCGAAGCCAACTCACATGCAAGGTGTGGGCAGTATGAAAATAAAAGAAAAATGCAATACAAGCGAACACGATTTTGTAAGGATGACAAGCCAAATCACTTGCAAGGTGTGGACAAATAATAAATTAAAAAAAGAAAGAAAGACAAGCTAAACTAACCCCAAGCCAATCAACAATTGGTTATGCAAGGGTGGGCAAGCCCAACTTTCGTTGCAAGCAATGGATGGCAAACATATGAAATTTAAATGCAACTTGAAATGCAAATGAAAATCAAGTCCAAGAGACTCCCTTGGACTTATGACAATGATTGAAATTTCAGCGAAAAAGAAAAAGAGCAAAGACATAGAAAAAGTGTATTTTCACCCCTTCTTGGTGATGGCCTTGAAGCCCTTCGTTTATGGTGGCCTTTGCTCCTTCCTATGGCTGAAATTTGACAGAGTTCCTCCTTGTTTTATCACCAATCTGCTAAAAAACCAACAAACAAAAAATTATAGAATATGCCCAAAATCACTTTGGGGAAGTTCAAATGTTAGTGGAAAATATATACAAAATTTCTAAGTAAATAACTCCAAATAAACTTGAATATATGAGAGGCTAAATCAACTTTATAACATTCAACAAACTAAAAACAATATTCAGAAATTTATGTGAGAAGGAGAATTTTTTCCCTTTGCTTTTCAAGATTTGAAAAATGAGGCATCCAACCGAAGAATCCCACTATTCAATCCGAATAACTTGCAACTTGTAAGATCTTTGCTACACAACTAAAAGAGGGTGAGATTCATATAATGAACAAATAATCATAAAATTCAACCGAGAAAATGTATGAAATTCTTCACTATAAAAACGAAAACTCACATAATCTATGGCAAATAAATTACCATAAACCTTACCGAAGCAAAGAAGTTTGCTTCCTTGGCCTACCAAACTTGAGTAACTACTTGAGCATGGAAGCAAATCATTCAAGAACACAAAGGGACACAAAAGTCCTTCAAAGATTTCAATCAACTAAGCCAAATGGTTGAAAATTACGATGGCCCAAAAATGGGGGAGAATGAGAGCAAGCAAGAAGAGAGTGAGCAAGAGCATCCCAGATTGTGTAACCCAAATGAAGAGGGGAGGCCTCCTTAAATTGTGTAACCCAAATGAGGAGGGGAGGCCTCCTTAAATGGGAAATGAGGGAGGAGAGAGCCCAAGTGCATGCAAGCCACTTCTCAAAATGAGAGAGTGGGAGCTCAAAGAGGGGGGCATACTTCTCTTGGGGGCGCCTCCTAGGGTGAAAAATCAAATAGAAATGTGGGGGAAACCCCCCTCTAATGTTTTGAATTTCCATTCTAGGCCCAAAGGGGGGGACCACCAAAGTGGGACCCCTTACTTTGGCTTATTTTTAATTATTTCAATTTCCATGAAGACGAAGGGCGTCCCCCAGGGAGGCAACTTCAAATTCGTGATACGTTTTGTATGGGGGCCCCTTTTTGCCTCTAATGTCACCTTAGGAACATAACATGAGATTAGGAAACATTTTTTTTCACTTTCTAAGTGGCTTTAGGCACTTTTTCAAAATTTGGCTTGCTAATTATTTGCCAATTTTCTAGATTTCCTTGACTGAGTTAGACAAACGTGTCCAAAACCTTAGCAAGACCTATCCGAATGACTTCAAACTTTGCCTAAGGGTGTAGGAAGACTCATGCCATTGATTTTGAGTACCCATACCCCTATTCATGGGCATTAGGTGCCACTTAACCCTATTCATGGGCATTAGGTGCCACTTAACCCTCTTTCCATTACAACATTTTTGTGCCGAGGGACAATTTTTCATCACCAAAATAAAAAAACCTAGGTAAAACTTAATGAAATTCTGCAAGAATTTGGATATTGTCTAGCATGGTAACATAGAACATTCGTGGACTTTAGTCATCCCGTGGACTCGATCATTAGAACACTTTTCACCACTTCGGAGGTATTTTTGAGTGAAAAACTTAGATAATTAAAATCACGAAAAATGAATTTTAATTATCCAAGGGAAAAAACACTCTATGAAAGGACTTCCCTAATGAAAAAGTCCTAAGTAACTAAGTTATACAAAAACTAGACCTTCATGTTGACATATCGTTACAAAATCCTCCATAGGGGTGCGAAAATTTCATGTGGAAAAAAAAAGAAGAAGAGCTATCTTGCTTGAAAAAAAACTTTATTAGGTACTTCTTTCTCATCTTTAAGGTACATGGTACATGGTTGCCCACCCAGTTGGTTAGGTGGTTAACATGGCCTATTTTGTAAACATTATGGCCTACTTTGAACTTTGACCTTTGAATTTTGAACCTACGGTTGAAGTTTAAACCTTAAATTGTTGATTGCATCTTACAACTCTTTGGTATTGAATATGATATTAAGATGCTTTGTTTCATTTCATGGTTGCTGTTAACTGTTAGAGTTTGTTGATGACAAATATTATATGTTGAAATTTGATGGTTGATGTTGTTGATTATTGATGATTGATCATTTGATGACAATGTTATAAGTTATAGCTCCTAGATGATTGATGTTATATGTGTACTAAATGGTTATATCTATGTTTTCATGTTTTCTATAGCTAATTTGCCATAATACATGTTTTTTTTTAATATATATGTATCAAAATATATTAAATTATGTATTATATAAAAAACGCTCCCAAAACAGAAGCTTTTGAAGTGCAGTGCAGAGGCATCTGCCACTTTATTAGTACCAATGCCTAGTCTGATAGCAAAGCTAATAACTTGTGTCTGCCTGGGTAATTGACAAATCCCCCATCTCTGTCTCTTCCAGGATTACCCTTAGCCATATAATTGAAAAACAATCTAAACTGTGCTTCTCCTTCCAGAATCTGTGTTTCTTTGGATGGAACTTCTACTTCAGTTAAGGTTTCATTTGATTTGATCCAGTCTTCAGTTTACTGATTTTCTATCCATTCGGCTGCCAATGTATAGGGATGAATTTCATTTGTCTTCTTTACTGTAAACCTTAAGAGTTCCACTTAATGTAATGATTACTTTCATTATTTCTCTTTCTAAAATCATTTTTGAAAATTTTTGAACAGCTTTTTCTTTCACATGTATCTGAGCTTCCATTTGTAAAGGATGTCCTCCCAAGATTTCAGAATTAGATCTTTCAGAGAGGCTTGCAATTATCATTAGCTTTGCTCACAAACCTCTGAGTGAGAGAAAACATGTAGAGTTTCTTCCTGCTCCAGGCATAGTGGGCACCTAAATGGCTCATGGATGCCCCTATTTATAAGCTTTCTGCTGTTAATTCCCTTTTTAATTCTAGCAACCAATAACAAACATTTATTTTGGGTAATGAATATGATATCCCGCCTTTGCACCATTTGATGCCCTGTAGAGCCTAGTCCAAATCTATGCGCAGCAGCTTCTCATATTGCTGTTTGACTGTATAGTACTGTCTGCATGAGGGAGATCCCCAATGAAGGGACTCATTTAGATTCTGACAGTTTCAGAGCTACTCCTCTTAACCTATTGGCTAAATTTCATTTGTCTTCTTTACCATAAACCTTAAGAGTTCCACTTAATGGAATGATTACTTTCATTACTTCTCTTTCTAAATTCATTTTTGAAAATAACAGCTTTTTCTTTTACATGTATCTGAGCTTCCATCTGTAAAGGATGTCTTCCCAAAATTTTGGAATTATATCTTTCTGAGACGCTTGCAATTATCAGCTTTGCTCACAAACTTGTGACTTCTTCACACGTGAGAAAAACATGTAGAGTTTCTTCTTGCTCCAGACATAGTGGGCACCTAAATGGCTCATGAATGCCCTTATTTATAAGCTTTCTGCTGTTAATGCCCTTTTCAATGCTAGCAACCACCACAATAATTTGTTTTGGGTAATGAGTAAGATATCCCAACTTTGCACCATTTGGTGCCCTCCAAAGGCTAGTCCAAATCTATGGTCAGTAGCTTCTCATAGTGCTGTTTGACTTGTATAGTAACGTCTGCCTGAGGGAGATCCCCAATTAAGGGAGTCATTTAGATTATGACTGTTCAGAGCTACTCCTGTTAACCTAGTAGCGGGATTATGGTAATCTGCATTCAGATTTATAGCCATGGCCTCAGAATCTGAGCTAGGTTACTAGAAGTCATTGATGTTGGAGCTTTGAATCATGGAAATCTGCTCAAGACAAGGATGAAAGAGTTAATTGTTGTAATCAATGACAACTTCCAAAATTGAGTCTTGAATGCCTGGCTTTTGTGCTATTTGGAAGGCAATTAGAAGAGGATTGCAAAAAACTTGTTTATTGTGTAGCAATATAGATGACTAATGTGGGGAAAATGAAGAGCAAGTACAAATGTTGGTCAACATTTGCCATTGCCATTTAAGCAAAGATCCAAAAAAAAGGATACACAAGGAAAAGAGAGAAGAGATAGACCTGGGGAAATTGCTATGAATGCCTTGACGAAAAGTAATGCAATTCTAACATAATCTCGTCTAGTTGAAAGGGAAACTTCTATGTTGTTTATTGTGGAGTGCTAAATGGATTTGATGGATTAGATTGATGTGGAGAGATGATATAAGGCCCAATGGACATTGTTACACTCGGGAGATAAATTGTCAGCAAGGAAAAAAAAAAGACTTTCTATGCTAGTGTGCTCCATTTGATCAGGTAAATTTCAGTCAGGAAGGTTAGTATTTTTTTGACAATTTTCTTGTTAGTGTTTCTCCATTTGCTCATAACACATTATGCTGTTACTGACGTAAAATTTTATTTGTAATCCCCTTTGATTCGGTAATTTCACTATAATTATATGATCTTCTTGATCTAGTATTCGTTGTGAATGGAATCAGTTGAAATTTGACTAATTGTTATTGATATCTACCCTTGTAACTGCTGGTTACATATTTGAGACATCTTTTCTTTCTGTTTATTTCCTATTTTTTGGTTTCATAAAATAGTGTAATGATCACTTTCTTAGCGGTTATGTGATATATTATTGTTTGAATCTTGATTGCTAATGGGCATCCTGATTTCAAAGTAAAATAAAATTTATTTGCTGAACAGAAAGAATATATTAAAAATCTATCAATCTTCTTCCAAAGGCTATGAGAAATTAAATACATGAATGTTGTTATAGTTATTGGACATGATTTTTGTGGAAATTAGTAGTAGCATGCAAATCAAAGATCATGTTTCTATTTTACATTGCAACTTTAGATCTTGTGTTGAGATTTGTGGATCTGAGCAACATTTCTAAGTTTACATTGTGCAGCTTCTTTCTGGTTCCCCTTGAAGATTGAAGCAAGAGAACCAACTCGCAAAGAAAGTGCTAAAGTTCGCAACCGAAGGCTGCGGAAAAAGGTATGGAGGTGGGAGCTTGATAACATTTTTGTGTTAGCTTGCATATTTGTATTATCTAAATCAAGTTTTAAAGATATTGATGTAGTTTGCTATGTTTAAAGTTTTAATGCCTTGTAATGCATAGAAAGCACAAACTGCTTGCTAGAAGTCACACTGTGGGTAAGTTGTATTGTAAGTTATAAAGGCTACATATTTTTACAATCAATTTCAGGTTTCAAATCATTTAATTTTCCAATAATATTCCAACTTTCATGGAATTCTTTCATAATGCACTGCTGGGAGATTGGCCTTTGCCATTAGAAATAGATTTGTAGGCCTTTTATTGTCTGTATGTCAATATTGCAGTTGAGGAACACAAATATTCTGTTTGAGTTTTTTAATTTATAACAGAAACATTGGATTGAAACCCAAAAAACTGATTCGAGTATCAGTACATACCTATGTTCATCTTATTCCATTGATATCAGAAGCACAAGTTTGTCTCAAATCAGAGCAAGTGTTGCAATAGCTATTTAGATAGACTTAGCAAACTCAGTATTCCACATGGGTGTTTCAAATTCATGAATTAATTCTCTTGAATTGTTAACATATGATTTAGTTAGGACAACAAATTTTGGAGTAGTATACTCACAGAATTAGAGCAGGATGTTGCACATCATTGCCTGATGCAATGCCACCACTTTATCACCCCAAGCCATCTAGTTAACACTCCCATGATATTTTTGTTTCCTTCACTGTTGCCATATTCTCTTTTTACTAGAAAGACATTTTGTAATAGTATTGGGTGTTGCTTTTTTCTGGCATACAATAAAGTGGATTTGATGCAAATTCTTTTGAGTGTTAAGAAAACAGAAAAAGGAACATAAATAAATGGGAAGAAGGCGAGTGTCTAATTCCTTGCACTACATTGTAGCCAGGATTTTCTGTTTTGTTCCTGCTTTTAGCAATGGAAACCGAAAACTTTAAAGTTTTGCTTCCCTTCATTAGAGCCTGGCAGTTGAGGATAAACTCCATTGAATATGCTGGCCAAATGGAAATTGTAATATTTGTCACAAGAGACAATGAAGCATGTTTTTTGGAGTTGTTGTGTAGCATGTGGAGTTGGATTGTGACAAAATGTGTAGTTTTGTTTGTGGGCTGTGAAAGGTGGTTAGACGTTATCTTATGAGATAACTAAATGGTTAGGATGCATGGCAGAGATATCTGGTGCATGATATGCCTCAAGCCGTTTCTTTCTTGTGGAAGAGGAGGTGCAGGGAAACATTTAATGAGGAGCTTACCAAATTCAACTTAGGAGAACTTTCAGCTTTCAAGGCCGAGTTAGCAGATTAGATCACGGCTAGGATTTATCTTCTTAGAAAAGATGCGTTTCTTTTGAAGTAGGATCTAAAGCTAACATGTTGGCTTTTCTAGTGTGTGTTGAGTGAGGAAGCCATTATTGTTAGGCCTCTGCTCTAAAATGTATATTCAGATGTATATTCAGTGTTTTAAGTGTAATATACAAAGCATTTTTCCTCCAAATGTTTTTGGCTTTATATGTGTGTGTGTGTGTCCCCCTTTTACCAATAAAAAACTTAGTGTATTTTGATTCGTTCATATCCCTTGGAACTTGCTGTAGCACCAAGGGTGCTACCCTTAGCTCTAGGCCAAGCGCTAGTTTGGTATTAGATCAATGCATCACTCCAAGACTCCAACAATGCTCATCACATGAGCCTTAGTAGTGCTTGTTGTGCTAGAACTTCAACAAAGCCTATTATGCTAGACTATTGTAGAACTAGGCCTTGAATGACTATGCTAGGCATCTTTGATGCTAGTTCAACAATCAAACAACTTTTGCCACTGCATTGACAACTCAACATGCCATGTTAGTGCCAATTTACAGTTGAGAGGAACCATGTAGAATGTTAGTGTTTTATAACCTAGCAGTATAATTTTCATCTCTTTCAACTTTTAATTCATAACTTATTTCATCCCACAATAATAGCATTATTCATTTGCGGTGGAAAATAAACAAGGATCATTGAAAGATAACCTTGCACAAGAGACAAAAGGATTTATCTTGGGATGTTGATTTTCTGAGCAGCATCGAGAGCCCTTCTCTTTGGAGAATGGGACCACGGTAAAAACTCAAGCCAGTGTTGAGTGACCATTCTGTTGAATGGTAGATATCTAGTCTGGGACCATGATATAAACCCAGATCTGCCTTGGGTAGACTCAACCTTGTGTTGAGTAAACATCTGGTCTGAGACCACGATGTAGACTAGTCTGGGACTGGTAGACTCAGCTTAGTTCTGAGTAGCCATTCTCTGGGAGAATGAAGACACTGTAAGCCTTAGATTGGGTTTGGGCATGTGTGTGGCACTTTGACCCTTGATCTATGGGCTTGGTGTGCTTCTCCAAGGATTAGCTACCCTTGGTTAAGTTACCCTAGTACCAGATCTAGGTGTCACACAGTGTGTGAGATAAAAGCATTAATAACTCTCTTGGTTTATGATGATGTACTTTTGAAATAAAAAGTACCACAGGTAATGACCACAGGGGCACTTGGTAAAAGGCCAAAGTCAAACGTCAAAAGAAATAAAGATATTTTTGTACCACAGGAAAATGACCAAAGGTTGAAGACAAAATTAATTAAGGACTTCTTATAAAAGTCAAAGGAAAACAATAAAAGTACCTTTTTGGTAAAAGTGAAAGTGAAATTAGGAAAAGAATAAAAATATTATTATTTTTATCTTTCTTAATCTTGTCCACCTAAAAGGATCATAGGTGGAAAACAAAATTAAATAAGTACTTCTTATAAAAGTCAAAGGAAAAAAAAAGTACCTTTTTGGTAAAAGTGAAAGTGAAATTAGGAAAAGAATAAAATATTATTATTTTTATTATTCCTAATCTTGTCCACTTACAGGTGAACAAAGGCTATAAAAGAAGATCAAGCCTTCTCATTTGTCACACACACTTTTGCTCTCACAGGTGAAGAAGATTATCTTATGTTCAAACCTAAGTTGCATGATACGGGGAAACGGAAACGTGTATCTGATACGGGAACGCGATGGAAACGCGACCCCCCAAAATTTAGGAAACGGGGAAACGCGAT
>LPNX010692344.1:12986-30061 GCA_001517045.1 Pseudotsuga menziesii
ACTGAGCTAGATTTGAATATGTATTTTGACTTTTCAATTGGCTACATATTATACTTTATTGACACTCAACTTTAAGTTTCACTGTGCAGGCCTCCCAGGGATGGAAAACTCAATATATCCAAAACAGCAGAAGATAAACACTAATTTTTGTTGCCTCCCCATGTCTCAGCCTGGGTGGCAACATGGAAAAGCAAATGTGAGATTAAACATACTACAAAAGAAGAGTTTGGTGGTGCTTTACTTGGTTGCAGGATGTTGGGCCTATGGGGCAATCCCATCTGGAAAAATACATGCATAGCTTGAACCCTCCAGTCTAATTTATGCCGCATATGTGCTGAGACTCTTGCAATGAAATGACCACGAAATGTGTATTACACCACGAAATTATATAAATTAACAAATTAAATGTCAACTGGGCCCGGTTTTGCCCTAATCCCAAAGTGAAACGCGGCGTGAGGGAGGTGATACGCGGGTGAAACGAGTTTCCATCTGTCTGAGACGCGTTTCAGCATCGTGGTACGGCTTCCTCCTTTTTGAAACGCGTTTCCAAGGAGTATCACACGGGTTTCAGCGTTTCCGGTAGGAAACGAGCCTGGTACGGGGGGGTTTATGACGTTTCCTGCAACTTAGGTTCAAACCCTCAGCTAGGGTTTTATCAGCAAAGTCCATCTTCAGCATTTTTGCACAGCCATCTTTAGCATTCCATTTTTTGGGCAGTTTTCAGTAGTCTGATATTTTCGGGCAATTTTCAGTAGTCTGATATTTTCAGGCAGTTTTCAGCAGTCTGATATTTTTGGGCAGTTTTCAGCAGTTTGATATTTTCAGGGAGTTTTCAGCAGTCTGATATTTTTGGGCAGTTTCCCAGACAGTCTAATATTTTCGGGCAGTTTTTGGCAGTCTGATATTTTTTGGGCAGTTTTCAGACAGTCTGATATTTTCGGGCAGTTTTCAGCAGTCTGATATTTTCGAGTAGTTTTCAGCAGTGTGATATTTTCGGGCAGGAGAGAAAATCTCAGTTTTTTCTGAGAAAGCCCTAAATTGGTAATTTTCTATAATTTTAGAAATTGTGGGTAAAAGTATCAGTTTGCTTTTTACTGATGAATTTTACAGTTACTGTGGTCAAAATCCAGATCTGGATTTGAGGAACTTTTTGAAGAATTTCTTAAGCCATCTCATTTACGAGATGAGCTATTAATGCTTTTGGGGTTTTTGTCCTTTGAAGGTTTCCCCAGTGAAAAATATTGTGTCCATGTGTGTTGATATGATGAATGTGTTTTTACTGCGCTGTCAATCTATTTATGTTTATCTGCACATTTTTAAAGTTTATGCTAATGCTGAAAATTCAACATGGTATCAGAGCTTAGCATGTGAAAACACAGTAAGGGATACTGTTGTTGTTTCTCGCTAGATCTTGGAATAAGATTTGCAGATCTAACATTTGGATAAGTGACAGAGATGGCTACCGTTTGTTTCAAACCGGAAGAGAAGCTCTCTGGTTCAACAAACTTCAATTCTTCGAAGGCCAGGTTGACAACCATTCTTGATGAGAATGACTTGGATGACATTGTTCTTAATGTCACAAAAGAGCCAACTACAAATGCTGGTAGGCTTGCTTACAAGAAGAAGCAAGGTAAGGCTAGAAGAGTTATTTATGATTCTATCAAAGAAGAATTGATGCTTAACATCACATCCTTGAAGATTGCTAAAGAATGCTATGATACATTGGTAAACCTCTATGAAAAGAAGGCTCCCAGTCAAAAGAGAGTCTTGAAGAAGAGGCTACGAACTTTGATGCTGAACAAAAATGAAAGTGTTGGTTCCTTCTTCACCAAGATCAAACAGGTAAGAGATCAACTCCTTGCTATTGGTGTTACTTTTGATGATGATGATCTTGTACAAACAGTGGTTGACGACCTCCCAAGCTCTTGGGAAACCTTCATGGCATCCGTCTATGGATGAGAAAATCTGCCAACCTTTGAAAGGCTTTGGCATGATTGCATACAAGAAGAAGCAAGGAACAATGACAAGGTAATCAAGCAGGATAACCTTGCACTTGCAACAAAGACCAAGAAGTTCAAGAAGCCTTTCCATCAGCAAAAGAAAGGGAAGAAACCCCTGGGTAAGTTTTCTGACATGTCTAAGATTGAATGTTATACTTGTCACAAGTTTGGGCATTATGCTAGAGACTGCAGGAAGAACAAGAAGAAACCCAAAAGAAGGTTTTAGGCATCTGCTGCAGAAGCAGAGGAAGAAGAAGATGAAGAACCAAAGAAGAAGAAGAAAGTCAAGGCTAATAAAAATGACGAGCCTAGAAGAGAGTACTATTTGATTTCTACTTTAACTGGTTCTTTCTCAGCTTGCTCTACTCCTTGGTTGGTGGACAGTGGTACCTCCAGGCACATGACAGGTAATTGTGGTATCCTTACCAGTTACAGAAAGAAGAAGTTCACCACTCAGGTAGAACTTGGAGATGACTCCACTTACAAGATTGAAGGAGTTGGCTCAACTTCACTTCAACTTGATTTAGGTACGGTTCTTCATATTGATGATATTCTTTATGTTCTTGGTTTAAAGAAGAACCTTTTATCTGTTGCTGGTTTAGAAGACAAGGGCCATAGAGTCCTCTTTATGGACAAGAAGGTCTTTTTATGGGCAAAAGACACAGATCTAGACTTAGTAGTACAAAATGGGGTTTGAGAGGCAGATCTCTACAAGGCTTCAAAAGTTTTCGCTCATGCTTTGGTACATCACTTAGTTGATCCCTGTGAACTTTGGCATAGAAGGTTTGGACAGCTTCACTACACAGCTCTCCCAGGATTGCGGAAGATGGTTACAGGTATGCCAGAAGTTTCTTTAAAGCATGAAAGAATTTGCAAAGGATGTGCTCTAGGTAAGAACACTAAGAAATCCTTTCCTAGAAGCAAGAGTGGATCTAAAGGCATTTTGGATTTGATTCATTCTGACATTTGTGGGCCCATGTCTTCACGCTTCTTGAGTGGGTGTTTATATTATGTCTTGTTTATTGATGACTACTCTCGGAAGTCTTGGATTTACTTCCTCAAGGCCAAGAATGAAAACTTTGACAAGTTTAAAGAGTTCAAGACACTGATGGAAAATTAGACTGGCAGGCACATCTGTATCTTGATATTAGATAACGGAGGTGAGTATGAATCTAATTAGTTTGATGATTTCTGTCGAGAAGCAGGAATCAAGAAAGAGCTGACAATGCCTTACAACCCCCAGTAGAATGGGGTTGCACAAAGGAAGAATAGAACGATCTGTGAGGTTGCTAAAGCCATGATCACTGATCTAGATCTTCCTTTGTCTTTATGGGCTGAAGCTACTGGAACTGCAGTGTACATCCGGAACATAAGCCCTCTTGCTATCTTGGGTGAGAAGACTCCAGAAGAAGTCTTCACTAAGAAGAAACATGCAGTTGATCACATGAGGATATTTGGCACTCCTGTGTATGTTCATGTGCCAAAAGAAAAGAGGGCTAAGTTAGAGCCTTCCGGTAAGAAAGGCTTATTTGTTGGGTACAGTGATTGCTCAAAGGCTTATCGAGTATATATACCTGGACAGAGGTACATTGAGGTCAGCAGAGATGTGATCTTCCATGAGGAAGCGGTGTTTCGTAAAACACTAGAGCTTTCACCGGAAGATAAAATTGCTCCACTTGAGTTTCCATATTCAGAAATTCAGAGGGAGGAAGAGTTTGATGATCAAACTCCAAATTTTCTTGAGAACATTGAAAGTCCACTAGAAGAACTACTTGAAGTTCCTCCTTCCAAAAGGAGACCTACTTGGTACTGAGAAACGGTACAAGAAGTCGAGAAGCATAAAGCTCCTCCAAGGACTTTCAAAGAAAGCATAAGACCACAAAAGTACTCTGGTCTTATGAGTAAGCTTATCAGTTCAGAATCTTCATCGTACGAAGAAGCAGCAAGTAAACAGGTATGGGTTGATGCCATGATTGAAGAGTATAAGTCAATCATGAAGAATGATGTTTGGAAAGTTGTTCCTAGACCTATAGGAAAGTTAGTAGTGACTTCCAAATGGCTTTATAAGATCAAGCATGCTGCAAATGGCAGTGTGGAGAAGTATAAAGCCAGATTCGTAGCTCGTGGCTTCACTCAGAAAGAAGGCATTGGCTATGACGAGACATTTGCACCTATTGCCAGGTACACTACCATCAGAACCATCATTTCACTCGCTGCAGTATCCGGATTGAAGTTACATCAGATGGATGTAAAGACAACTTTTCTCAATGGTGAGATTGAGGAAGAGGTTTATATTGAACAACCTGAAGGCTTTGTTACTCATGGGATGAAGACCCATGTATGTAAACTGAAGAAAGCCTTGTATGGACTGAAACAGGCTTCGAGAGTCTGGTATGCTAGGATGGATGGATTTCTCCATAGCTTGGGGTTCTCCAAAAGTACAGCTGATTCTAACTTGTACTTTAAAGTTGTTCATAATCATGCCTTGATACTTGTTCTATATGTAGATGACTTGTTTATTACAGGTGATGAACAGTTGATAGACTAGTGTAAGAGGGAGCTTACCTCTGAATTCGAGATGAAAGATCTCGGATTGTTGCATTACTTCCTTGGCCTAGAAGTTTGGCAAAATCCAGGTGAGATCTTCCTGACACAAGGAAGGTATACAGTGGATATCTTGCAGAGATTTGGGATGCAGTACTGCAAGTCTATGAGCGTACCAATGACTACCAACTTGACAAAGTTGCGGGACTCAGTCTCTAGTTCACTGAATGTGGACTCTACTCTATACAGACAACTCATTGGTTCCCTGATGTATCTCGTGCATACGAGACCAGACATCTGCTACATAGTGAATGCACTGAGTCAGTTCATGTCAGATCCAAAGCACATACACTTGGTAGCCGCCAAACATGTACTCAGATATGTGTGAGGGACCATCACTTATGGGCTCAGGTATACTTCCAGCAGTGGAGTATTGTTATCTGGATATTCAGATTCAGATTGGGCTGGCAGTGTAGTCGACCGGAAAAGTACCTCTGGTTATTGCTTCAGTATGGGATCAACAATGATCTCTTGGTCTAGCAGGAAGCAGGGTTCCATAGCTCAGAGTACAACTGAGGCAGAGTATATTGCTGCAAGCGATGCCTGCAAGGAAGCAGTTTGGCTCAAAAAGTTGTTATCTGATCTGTTCGACTTGACTCAACGATCATCCATTGTGATAATCGGTGTTGCATAAAGCTTTCAGAGAATCCAGTGTTTCATGACAGATCGAAACACATTGAAATGAGGTATCATTTCATCAGAGACCTAGTGCAGAGAGGTGCTCTGAAGTTGTAGTACATTCGTATAGATGAATAGATTGCAGATATCTTGACTAAGCCTCTGACAGCATCAAAGTTCGTGTACTTTCGTGACAAGCTTGGTATGGTAGAGAGTGCCTCTCTCGCGGAGAGGGAGTGTTGATTTTCTGAGTAGCATCGAGAGCCCTTCTCTTTGGAGAATGGGACCACCTGGTCCGGGACCACGGTGAAGACTCAACCCAGTGTTGAGTGACCATTCTGTTGAATGGTAGATATCTGGTCTCGGACCATGATATAAACCCAGATCTGCCCTGGGTAGACTCAACCTTGTGTTGAGTAGACATCTGGTCCGGGACCACGATGTAAACCAGTCTGGGACTGGTAGACTCAGCTTAGTTTTGAGTAGCCATTCTCTGGGAGAATGAAGACACTGTAAGCCCTAGACTGGGTTTGGGCATGTGTGTGGCACTTTGACCCTTGATCTATGGGCTTGGTGTGCTTCTCCAAGGATTAGCTACCCTTGGTTAAGTTACCCTAGTACCAGATCTAGGTGTCACACAGTGTGTGAGATAAAAACATTAATAACTCTCTTGGTTTATGATGATGTACTTTTGAAATAAAAAAGTACCACAGGTAATGACCACAGGGGCACTTGGTAAAAGTTCAAAGTCAAAAGTCAAAAGAAATAAAGATTTTTTTGTGTCACAGGAAAAGGACCACAAGTGGAAGACAAAATTAAATAAGGACTTCTTATAAAAGTCAAAGGAAAAAAATAAAAGTACCTTTTTGGTAAAAATGAAAGTGAAATTAGGAAAAGAATAAAAATATTATTACTTTTATCTTTCCTAATCTTGTCCACCTAAAAGGACCACAGGTGGAAAACAAAATTAAATAAGGACTTCTTATAAAAGTCAAAGTAAAAAATAAAAGTACCTTTTTGGTAAAAGTGAAAGTAAAATTAGGAAAAGAATAAAAATATTATTGCTTTTATTTTTCCTAATCTTGTCCACTTACAGGTGAACAAAGCCTATAAAAGAAGATCAAGCCTTCTCATTTGTGACGCACACTTTTGCTCTCACAGGTGAAGAAGACTATCTTATGTTCAAACCCTCAGGTAGGGTTTTATCAACAAAGTCCATCTTCAACATTTTTGCACAGCCATCTTCAGCATTCCATTTTTTGGGCAGTTTTCAGTAGTTTGATATTTTCGGGCAGTTTTCAGCAGTCTGATATTTTTGGGCAGTTTTCATATAGTCTGATATTTTCGGGCAGTTTTCAGCAGTCTGATATTTTCGGGCAGTTTTCAGCAGTCTGATATTTTCACGCAGTTTTCAGCAGTCTAATATTTTCGGGCAGTTTTCAGCAGTCTGATATTTTCAGGCAGTTTTCAACAGTCTGATATTTTTGGGCAGGAGAGAGAAAATCTTAGTTTTTTCTAAGAAAGCCCTAAATTGATAATTTTTTGTAATTCTAGAAATTGTGGGTAAAATTATCAGTATGATTTTTATTGATGAATTTTACAGTTACTGTGGTCAAAATCCAGATCTGGATTTGAGGAACTTTTTGAAGAATTTCTTAAGCCATCTCATTTACGAGATGAGCTATTAATGCTTTTAGGGTTTTTGTCCTTTGAAGGTTTCGCTAGTGAAAAATATTGTGTCCATGTGTGCTGATGTGATGAATGTGTTTTTACTGCACTGCTGATCTATTTATGTTTATCTGCAAATTTTTAAAGTTTATGCTAATGCTGAAATTTCAACATGGGAAACCCAAACAGTAGAAAATGCAACAAACTTTTCTCAAAAGAAAATGAATCCAATACAAGAACAGTACCAAGCATGAAGATTAAGCCCAAGCACAAGAATGTGCTCTCCTTCCACAAGAAACCCTAATAAGGGTAGCGAGTCTTCAATAGAATAAGAGAACCCCAAATATTGCTCCTTTTGATCTTGGACAACCCAGCTAGATGATGCGCACTTGTGAGAGAGAGGAGTGTGTTGTGAATGTGTCAAATGAAGTGTGAGAAAATTTCTATTTATATTCTTCAGTTGATTAGAAATTTCCACAATCAGGCCGGCTTGAACTTTTGCTTTTCTTTTATTTATCATCAAGTCGACTTGTCATTTTGTCTTCTAGGGTCAATTTTCCCCTTTTACTGGGTTAGTTGTGTTTTTTTTTGTCTTCCACTTTCTTCGAGACTTTTTCAATGGATTGCCTTGACTTCATGGACATTTCTTCATCATTGAAACGTTCTCATCACTTGCGGTCATATTCTTCCCCAAGTGCTCTAATGTTGATTTGACCATACTCTAAGAAGTCTCGGACGCTTCTTAGAGCCAATTGTCTGCTTCAACATTAGATTAGACTTTGTCTAATATATAAGGAGACAAATACGATCTCCTTGTAACATAGATAAGTCATTTCACTCTATTAAGAATAGATCACTCCCGCTACAGAACACTCCCACACAATGAGTATGCAATGTGACCTCTAGCCTACTACCATTTCAATCAACACATGACTAGACTAAGCTAAGTAACCGAGCCCTCTATACACAGTCAACACATGACTAATCAGGGCTACGAAGGGGCCATTCTCTCCATGGGTCGCGGACCTCCAAGAGAGTGATCTGCAAAATGTTTGCTCGATGTTGGAACTCATGAGAACATCAACATAGAAGACACATCGGGTGATCAAAGTGGACCTAATTGTCAATGAGACTATGTACAAGTTGTGATCCATTATGGCTGAATCAATGCATGTACCGACTAGCTTGATTTGAAGCGCCAAAGTAGTGATCAACCTTGGATACAATGCCCAAGATTGACTATTTGAAACCACCTTAGAAAAACCAATAATCTTCTTGATATTGTATCATAGGTTAATCACCATCTTAAAGTCTTAGAATGTCCTCTCTTCTCTTCTCTGTTCTCTTTCATGTGTTAGTGCAACTTGCTCCTGCAGTGGCCTTTCCTAGCTTCACAATCACAATGCTTAATTTTGTAGCACACTTTGTAATGACAATGTCAAGTGTATAGATTTGAGAAATACCATATTTTGTCTTACATTGATTTGCTTTCTGGATGTTCATGAATGCTTATGTGGGTTTGTTGCCATGTTGTCAACCAAATCATGCACATGCATGTTTGTTTTCTTGCCATTAGTAGTGAGAAACATCTTGCCTTCTAGTTGCATCATTAAGGCTGCTTTGGAACTTGTGTCTTCCTTGAAACTTGTGGTATGAGTCAACCAACGTAACTAAGTTTCGTTCCTTTTGTCAAATCCCCTTGTTGTAACATTTAATTTATCCTAAGTTTTTACCTTAGGAAACTTTAATTTATTAAAGCAATTATTAAATTAAATGCAAATCAAACTTATTTCCCATGTGCGGTCTCATGCATCTTTACTATGCCATTCCATGTACTTATGGATTCAAATTTGCTTCAACGTGTTCCAAACACCTTGGCCATGTTACTATGTTATGTGTCCATGTCACATGATGCTTCCTTCTGTTTTTGACCTCACCGTGTCTCCCAAATGCCAATATCTAGCCTTTGGCTTCGATACCATATAAGATATGTGTTGTCACCTAATCCACACCTCTAGGTGGAAAAATCTCAACTCACTGGGCAAGCCTCAAGTCGAGTGCACTATCACCACAACACTCGACTCCTCTGTTTAGGGCAACTCCTAAACAAATCCAAAGGGGGCGGTTCCTATAAAATAATCTAAGGATAAAATGAAATAACTAAAGTTAATTTAAATGCAACAAGTACACAAGATATATGTAATGACCCAACTTGGAATTTCTAGACAAAGGCATAATTTGGGCAAATTCGGTTTAACTAGTCTTGACTCTAGAAGTTCCAAATGGCACCAAATGGTCTCGATTTTGAATGGTATTGATATGAGGAGTCTTAATACCCCTCAAGAGACTCTTTGATCACTTTAGGATTGGCTTTAGACCTCTGAAACTTTGTTCGGGGTTAAAGACAAAATGGGAAAAATTACTAGGAGATTGTGATGAAATTCCTTCTAGGGTGTAGGAAAAAATGGCTTCCCAACTCATGTACGACCCTGCCAAGTTTATAAGTAGAGTATGGGGACTGATATAAGACCTCATGGATTGTCATTTCACATGGTTATTAGTTTTGCACATTGATTATAGAGATCCACATTCGTTTGTTAACTTTCAATGATATTGTGTTAAACACTGAGAGGGGGGGGGTGAATCAGTGTGAAGCCAATTTTAAACTTTCCTTGGCTTGTCACAATTAACTAACAATTCATCATTCATCCAATCTCATAATCATTTCATAAACTTCATCATTCACATATCATAGCATTTAAATCATCAAGAACCATAACCCAAAAGAACACAACACAATGTAAATTTGTAATCTTTTTGTATTAGTTGTGGTTCGGCTACAACCGTTAGGTAAAATCAGCACCTACTGATATGAAGAGCACCTACTCTGCATCCAGGACCCTGCCTGGTTTTCTTAGACCCTGCTCAGAAGTGTTTGAGGTATCATAACCTCAAAAGCAAGTCAAGCTTGCATTTACAATTAATGTTCACTGTCATATCAACATCATCTATTTCTTCAATCTATTCTGCTGCTGCATGTCATAGGTCTGCTCGTCAACACCTCAATCCACTTTCCTACTCAATCAACTGCTGCAAATCATCAATCAATTATGCTGCTCATTGTCATCAACTTGTCCTTATCATCAACCTGTCAAACTTGTTGTTCAAGTATGTGTTCACAAGGATCTGCTCTAAGCACTGCCAAAACATCACTGTATACTGATATATTGTTTCTTTGCTATACACTGCTCATGTATCTCTGCTGGTCATTCTCTGGGATCTTCTTATCAAACTACTGGTCAATTTCTGCTGCTCATTCTCATCTTTGCTCATCTGTTGCAGTACTAATCAGCAAAGCATCAATATCATCATAGAACATCAAGGCATGTTTATGTCATCAAGGTTCCAATGTTACCAAGAAGGTTTGGAACATAATGGGGTACGCATTATAGTGTTCAAGGCACTATCATATGATCAACACAACTCATGTCATCACTCTATAGACCTCTGTCCATCATTCTTGCGTGTCACAAATACTTCTTGCATATCAAGCATACATCATCATTATCAACATCATATCACTGTTTATACATTACATATATACACTGTATACCTGTCACTTGTATATCATGTCATAATCACTGAATATGTCTCTTTTGTAGATGATCAGAACTGTAGATAGTCATGTGATTGCTGTAGATATCACTGCCACCTCATCACTGTTATCAACCTGTCACTTCCATGCCCCATTTTCATATCAAGAAAATCATTATCATCATTATGTTGAACTGTCATGCCAAGCTGTAACTTGTCATCAATTGTTGCACTTGTCATCAGCTGCTGTTCTTGTCATCATATCACTGATCATCACTCTATGTGCAACTTTACTACTAGGGCATCATCAAAAACTTGTTCACTGCTGCTATAAATTAGCAAAAACAAATTTCAAAGAACAGGCCTATCACCACTTGACTGTCATAGCATCAAGAGAGTCATAATGACACTTGGACAACCTTCTTTCAAGCATTATGGACTGTAAACTGAGCTTAGGGTTGCCCATTCTTCAAAGGATTGTCATCATCAAATAGATTTGACTATGCCAAAACCATGACTGTGTATGCAAATGTTTTCTTGCTCAGACTTCTTTAGCAGACTTTACTCATATTTTCACCATTACTGCTATATCACTGAATGTTTATCAGAAGTATGTCATAGTAGTATTATTTCATACATGGGCTTGTACATCATCATCAACATACTGCTGCTGCTGTGTAGAAACAATTCGGGTCTGCTTTCACCTTCTGGGTAAGTGCTGTAGATGACTATAGTTTAGGACTTATTATGACCTGCTTCAATAGGGCTTGAACACTGAGATGTTTCAGAGTTTGACCTTCCTTCTTAAGCTCTTCATATATACCTCTTTATCCTTACTTATGACTGCCCTGTGACTTATGGATTAGCTAGAGAAAGGAGTTACTTAGCAACAGATTTGGAAAGATGGCAGCTTGTTGACAGTGAGAACGTCCTCCTATGGATGCAATCTTCCTCAATCCTCCACTCTAATGAGCAGTAGAATACTCTTCTGCATCAATTCGACCTCTGTAGCTGACTGAATGTGCCCTCCAAGGGACTGATATAAATCTTCAGTTGGTGAACTTCCTTTTTCCTTGTAACCAAGTGATGATTGGGTTTACAAATATCCAACCACGATAGAAAATACCTCAGATCTGATCAATGCAGGGTCTTTCTTCTCCTCAGTGAACCATTGCAAGTTGGCGGTTATCTCTTTACAGTGCTGCAAACTCACTTGCATAGAGCAGCTGCGTCCTTACTCAGACTTGGGTTGATTTTCCCACAATAATATGACCTCCCTTCTCAATCTGGGCAGACAAAAAGGGCAATGCGTCTTCTCCCTTCCTCACACGAGCTAGAGGATGAGAACATTTAGAAATAACACAAGAATGAAGTCTGAAACTTAGATCAACCCCTTAGCTGGTTTGCTGCCATTCACGATGTGCCCTTCTTCAAAGAAACCACTAAAATATTGACTCTAAATCCATGGATCCGAGAAAAACAGCTATACTCAACTACGACAATGAAGTTCATGTGAGAAATCTGACTGTTCTCTCCACCGGAAATTTACCTCAGTTTAGCGAGCTTCTTATCATCTCTTCACTGGATTGTGTTTAAATACTCCTTCAGCGTTGGATCTGCTGGTGGTAAAAGAAACGAGCCCTAAGACCAGTTCAAGATTGAACTGTCACAACCAAAAAAAATTTAACCTGCTGCTCCCACGAAAATTTCACAGTTGCTGCGAGCTGCTCCCAGGAAAATTTCACAGTTGCTGCAAGCTGCTCCCACGAAAATTTCACACAACCAAATGAGGATTTGATAGGGGTATATATACTAGTTTTCCACCATTTTTACTGGGTCGACCTTCCAAAAATTATTTTTAATTTTGGGCCGACTTACCAAATAACAATTTGATTTTTAATTTAATTGGAGCTGACCTGTTTCTTCCAGCGTTTAACTTCTTCTATGAACCAACACAATTGCTTGTTTAGTGGCCAACCTTACCTTACTTCTTGAGGCTTCTTCTAGGCATTTTCAAGGCTACTTCAAGGGCTCTTCAGTGCTTCATCAAGGCATCTTCAAGGGCTCTTTTCAACAATCCATTGATTCTATCAATACAACGGCTTCCACTTCAAGCGTTAGGGCTTCTGTAACATGGTTGTCATCAGCTTCAAGGTGGGTTTCTCCAACATCCATCAAGGCTTCAGGACCATCTTTAGGGTCTTCAACGTCATCAGCAGGGTCTTCAACATCTTCCGCAAGGTGGTGGCATCAATGACATCCTGTGGGGCCACTGTAAGTCCATGTTGGCATCAATGACAATTTCATCAACAATCTCCCCCTTTGTCATTGATGACAACAACTCATGCTCCCCCTATGAGCATGCTCCCCTTTTTTCTTCATCTCTCCCTTTGTCTTCATTTCTCCCCCTTTGGCATCAATGGCAAAGGGTGTCCAAATGCCTGTGTCTGAAATCTCTGATCACTGCTGACTGCTCCCCCTGTCAATATGCACGATCCTAGGACCTGTTTGTATGCCTGGAGTAACCATCCTTTCTCCTTTGAGTTCATTCTCCAGCCTTATGAACTCAAGGTGTGTTAAGGTCTTTGAGAGACCTTACACTTGGCTTGCCATATGGCAGCCATCTTCCCTGCTCTGATCAACCTCTCCTATCTGCAATTGCTTGGTCTTCCGCATCCATACTTGCTTCTTGGCATCTGTTCCTTCATTTGTACTGGCTTTCCTTGATGAGTTGTCTAGGTAACTTCTCGTGCCCAAGGCCACTGCAGCTATAACACCTCATCGTGCGACAATGTGCAGCAATGTGACCAACATTGTTGCATGACCAACATCTGACTGAGCTGTTGGAGCTTCCAACACTTCTTTGATCAACTTCATTTCTCCATGCTTGAGAGTGTCCCTGACTGTAGACATTTGTCTTCTGATCTTCAAATCTTCTTGCTGATATGTATGAAGTACTTCTTCTTGGTTGACTTCTTTGACTGGCACATTCATGGGCTTTGTGTCCAAACCCACTGCAGGTGTAGCACCTCAATGTGTGACATGTGGCAGCAACATGTCCGACTTGTTTACATGTCCAACATCTAACTGAGACATTGGGGATTCCAGCCCTTCTTGTTCCATAGAATCTACAATCCATAGCCTTATAACCAAAGCTAGAACAAAAATAACAATAACCATTGAAGCCACTTTCATACCTGGGTCTCGAAGTTGCTTTGTTTATGAAGTTGCTTTGAGGAATAGATCTAACTCCTTGTTTCATCTTTGAACTTCCAAACTCCTTGTTGTCATGTGCAAGTGCATGGGGAACAACTTTGGACGTTGATGGACCTGCTTCTGGAGTCTTCAGAGACCAAGTGTCATCTTCAGATTTTTCTTTGTTCTTCTTGTAACCAAGACCAGTTTTGTCGAGTGGAGATCTTTGGCAATCTAAGATCTTATCTAGGACAATTGAACTATCCTAGAGCTTGACCAAGGTTTCGTTCTTCTTATCTTTTTTCCTGAGACCAACTACATCCAATTCCAACTTCTGGACTGTCTCCTCCTTTTCTTCTAGCTGACTCTTCAAGATTTTTTCTGTCCTCTTGGCTTCCTCCAGCTGAGTCTTCAGATCATGATTGACCTCTCTAGTTCTTTTAAGCTCTTGAGCAGGCTTTTCTGATTCTTCCTTTTGACTGGTTAATTCAATCTTCAATTGTTCAATTTCAGCATCCTTGTCTTTCATTTGATCTCGCAACTCTTTGCCCTTGTCTTTGAGCTTTAGAAGCAACACTTTCATTGACATGGTCTTCTGCTGATATTCATTCAAGGAGTCCAAGATTTCCTTTTTGAACTTCGTGAAATCACTCTGGTTCAGATTCACTGTGTTTAGGAACCAATTGGCTCTAAGATCAATATTTAGCAACGTGAGATGTATCTGATGTGCGGTCTTTGATATCCCTTCATCATCTTCTGCAAGAACCTTCTCAATTTCATCACACAAGCTATCATTATAATCACAAGAGTCCATACCTTTATTAGAGTCCTCTTCTTGTTTGTCTTCTTCCTGATTGAGCTCTTCTGGGGGATTGTCTTCTGATTTCTGATCTGTCTTTTCGGGTTCTGGTCTTGCCTTCTGATACTCACTCTCCAGCTTGAACCATAGGTCTTTTGCTGAAGTGTACTCTCCTACACTTTCCTTCACAGAGTTGGGAAGTCCATCCATGAGGAACTTCAAGGCTGTAGTGTTGTCCTTCTTTACTTCCTTCTGTGCAGCTGATTTTCCTTTCTTGTTTGAAGGAGCTGGTGGATTGATGACAATTTCCCAAATACCAAATTTCTTCAGATAAGCCTTCATTTTGTTTCTCCAACTGAAATAATCTGTAATATCAAGTACAGGCACGTCATTGCTTGACGACTCTTTCTTTTCCTCCATTGTGTCTAAGGATCTTCTTCAAGCTTGCTAGGCTTGTGACGAAGGCCGGCTCTGATACCAATTGTTAAACACTGAGAGGGGGGGGGGGTGAATTAGTGTGAAGCCAATTTTAAACTTTCCTTGGCTTGTCACAATTAACTAACAATTCATCATTCATCCAATCTCATAATCATTTCATAAACTTCATCATTCACATATCATAGCATTTAAATCATCAAGAACCATAACCCAAAAGAACACAACACAATGTAATTTTGTAATCTTTTTGTATTAGTTGTGGTCCGGCTACAATCGTTAGGTGAAATCAGCACCTACTGATATGAAAAGAGCACCTACTCTGCATCCAGGACCCTGCCTGGTTTTCTTAGACCCTGCTAAGAAGGGTTTGAGATATCCTAACCTCAAAAGCAAGTCAAGCTTGCATTTACAATTAATGTTCACTGTCATATCAACATCATCTGTTTCTTCAATCTATTCTGCTGCTGCATGTCATAGGTCTGCTCGTCAACACCTCAATCCACTTTCCAACTCAATCAACTGCT
Organism: Pseudotsuga menziesii; assembly: GCA_001517045.1. Classification (NCBI taxonomy): domain Eukaryota; kingdom Viridiplantae; phylum Streptophyta; class Pinopsida; order Pinales; family Pinaceae; genus Pseudotsuga; species Pseudotsuga menziesii. The sequence continues at coordinate 28,427 of LPNX010692344.1, forward strand.
GCAAATCATCAATCAATTCTGCTGCTCATTGTCATCAACTTGTCCTTATCATCAACCTGTCAAACTTGTTGTTCAAGTATGTGTTCACAAGGATCTGCTCTAAGCACTGCCAAAACATCATTGTATACTGATATATTGTTTCTTTGCTATACACTGCTCATGTATCTCTGCTGGTCATTCTCTGGGATCTTCTTATCAAAATACTGGTCAATTTCTGCTGCTCATTCTCATCTCTGCTCATCTGTTGCAGTACTAATCAGCAAAGCATCAATATCATCATAGGACATCAAGGCATGTATATGTCATCAAGGTTCCAATGTTACCAAGAAGGTCTGGAACATAATGGGGTACGCATTATAGTGTTCAAGGCACTATCATATGATCAACACAACTCATGTCATCACTCTACAGACCTCTGTCCATCATTCTTGCGCATCACAAATACTTCTTGCATATCAAGCATACATCATCATTATCAACATCATATCACTGTTTATACATTACATACTGTATACCTGTCACTTGTATATCATGTCATAATCACTGAATATGTCTCTTCTGTAGATGATCAGAACTGTAGATAGTCATGTGATTGCTGTAGATATCACTGCCACCTCATCACTGTTATCAACCTGTCACTTCCATGCCCCACTTTCATATCAAGAAAATCATTATCATTGTTATGTTGAACTGTCATGCCAAGCTGTAACTTGTCATCAATTGTTGCACTTGTCATCAGCTGCTGTTCTTGTCATCATATCACTGATCATCACTCTATGTGCAACTTTACTACTAGGGCATCATCAAAAACTTGTTCACTGCTGCTATAAATTAGCAAAAACAAACTTCAAAGAACAGGATTGTCACCACTTGACTGTCATAGCATCAAGAGAGTCATAATGACACTTGGACAACCTTCTTTCAAGCATTATGGACTGTAAACTGAGCTTAGGGTTGCCCATTCTTCAAAGGATTGTCATCATCAAATAGATTTGACTATGCCAAAACCATGACTGTGTATGCAAATGTTTTCTTGCTCAGACTTCTTTAGCAGACTTTACTCAGATTTTCACCATTACTGCTATATCACTGAATGTTTATTAGAAGTATGTCATAGTAGTATTATTTCATACCTAGGCTTGTACATCATCATCAACATACTACTGCTGCTGTGTAGATCATCATCAACATACTTCTTTAGCAGACTTTACTCAGATTTTCACCATTACTGCTATATCACTGAATGTTTATCAGAAGTATGTCATAGTAGTATTATTTCATACCTAGGCTTGTACATCATCATCAACATACTGCTGTTGCTGTGTAGAAACAATTCGGGTCTGCTTTCACCTTCTGGGTAAGTGCTGTAGATGACTATAGTTCAGGACTTATTATGACCTGCTTCAATAGGGCTTGAACACTGAGATGTTTCAGAGTTTGACTTTCCTTCTTAAGCCCTTCATATATACCTCTTTATCCTTACTTATGACTACCTTGTGACTTATGGATTAGCCAGAGAAAGGAGTTACTCAACAACAGATCTGGAAAGATGGCAGCTTGTTGACAGTGAGAACGTCCTCCTATGGATGCAATCTTCCTCAATCCTCCACTCTAATGAGCAGTAGAATACTCTTC